>SNQN01000272.1:109763-156384 GCA_008642245.1 Bassia scoparia
TTTATTTATTTATTTATTTTTATATTTTGACTTAATTTTTTAACCTTTTACTTTTGGTCAATTCAACATTATAATCCCTAAAAAATCACTTTACTTCACAAATTTTAATACACATAAATAAATCACCTATCGAACCGAATTCACCTAGCAGTAGCGAACTCCGAACCCGAATTCGTTCCGCGTTCCGAAACGATCCGCGAATTATGTGACACTGTTCATAAACCTCATCACTGACAATTTCCAATTGATAGTGGTTTCCCCTAATTTTTGCAACCACTGCACTCCTAATATAACATCCAATTCCCCCAAATCAAGTGGTAAAAAATCATCTTCAATGGCAATCCCCTGTAACTGCAGTTGGACTTTCCGACAACTACCCGTGCCACGTGTCGTGGTCCCGTTTCCCAAAGACACTCGAAAATTGGGAGCGGAATTTACCGGAAGTTGCAGGCGTTGGGCCACCCTCGTCGAAATAAAGTTATGAGTGGCACCGGAATCGATTAATACCACCACGCTTTCTCCCTTAACAATACCGGTCAACTTCATCGTGCGAGGTTGGGTAAATCCGACAAAAGAGCATAGGGATACCTCAACGGCGTTAACCTGAGCCTCCTCCGCCGTCTCCTCTGGCTCCTCCTCCGTGACCTCCGCCGTCTCGTCGGTTGTGTCCCCAACTACCAGCAAACTGAGCTCTCGTTTTGGGCATCGGTGGCCGACCTCCCACTTCCCGTCGCACGTGAAACATAGGTTGTTCTCACGGCGGTGTTGGACTTCAGCTGGGGTAAGTCGACGAGTGTTGTTTGGTTGTGTTTGTGTTCGATTAAAATTTCCTCGATTGGAATTAAATTGGGCCAGGTGGTTTGACTGGGCACGTGGCAATGGGGGTGTTGTAGTAATTGGGCTGGTAGATGATACCCCTAGTGGCCCAGTAGAGCTTTTAATTAATTGTGAGCCAAAGGTTGTTGAGTTGGGCGGCCCACATTTGTTGTGTTTCCCCCACTGGACCTCACTCCCCCAAATAAGGGCCTCGTGGGCTGGCTGTATCGTAGCTTGTCCTCAACCCGGATTGCGAGGTCCATGGCTTGGTCTAGAGTTCTGGGCCCCATCACCCGTACTTCGGCCCGTATGTCGTTTTTTAGACCCGTAATAAATTGGCCCAAAGCAAGGGCTTCTGGAACGTTCTCTAATGGAGCAAGCATCTCTATAAATCGTCGCCGATACTCCGGTACCCCTGCCGTTTGCTCCACCGCAAGCCACTGTTCATGGAGGGACCCCGCTCCAGTGCTACAGAACTGCCGTAGAAGGAGGGGTTTCAGCTCATCCCACCTTTCGATCGGTCGGCGGCGATGCTCATATTAATACCATGACAACGCCTCCCCTTCAAATGCTACCACCGCCGCTTCCACCTTCTCGTCGTCGGTGAGTCGGTAGAATTGGAAGTATTTCTCAGCCCTTAGAATCCATCCGTCCGGATTCTGACCATCAAAGCTCGGTAGATCCAACTTCCGGTGACGCCAGTTGGAATGACCACCACCTCCTCCGATTGAGTTGTACTCCCCTTGATAGGGTGGTCTTCCGGAGTCGTGTCTCTGATAATGGGGGGTAGGAAACCCCGGTGGCCCCCCATCGCTGCTGCACCCTCGCCCAAAAGTCATCATCATCGCCCTCATCTCATCTCTTAGCTTTGCATTGTCAGCCGTCACATGCGCAGCTATGGAGATGACCTCCTCCTTCATCTGACGGTTAACGTCATCCGAGTGGGCCCTGTACTGTTCAAACCTCGTCATTTCCTCCCGCAACATCTCTTTTATCTCTCCCAGTTCTTCCTCAACGGTGTCCAGCCTCTGGCCTTGTGTTGGTGCCATCGTCTCACCGGAGGTGGTGGCTCTGATACCAAGTGCTACGCCCAGGATCTCTCACAAATTTATAATAAAGGATTTAAGCAATTTTACTGGAAATGTAAGACTGGAATTGATTAAGCCAAGAGAAGGAAAGCTGGAAATGATATTGCTAAGGAATAATAGTACACAAACCGTTACTACAATTTTACAAAATGATTTTACTCCAATTTTCTGAATGCACTAACAACAAGGAATTCCCCTTTTTATAGTACTAGGTTTAGACTCCCTGACACCTGTCACTCAAACATTCATTCCCTTTTTGCTGCGTACAGCCCAAACACCTCAAAAGCCCATATTGCTTATCCTACTCCAGCTCATTTGCGATATTCGGCACTTTTTCTTACGCCTGAGTATGTGAAACGTAAGGTTGCTTAGCGTGGATGCATAGCACATTGTTGAGTTTTTGAGCCTAAACAAAGTTTTTGTTACTATCATTTTGGTTAATAAATTGCCGTGGCTTGGCATTGCACGAAATAATAAATTGATACATCTAAATAGGAGAAATGACCACGACCACTTACCTATTGGTTGCCTTCTTAGTTTTGTATTATGTTTCTTGGGTTGTTCAGGAGGGTTTTTTCCTGTTATGATTTATATTTCTGGCATTATATTAGTGATTTAAATGATCAGGAAGTAATGTGATCTCATCGTAAGTAAAATGTGTAAAGTCAGTGGAGTATTGGGCATTTGGGCTAGATAATACCAAATTATTGAATCCTGCCAGAAAATTGGTGTCTTAAGTTGTTTTAGACTGTGGGAAGGGAGTCTGCCTCTGTGAGTAAGACTGTAAGGTGGAGGAGGTAGAACACAAGACCAGAAAATATTGATTAACTCATACTAATGCCAACCAAATTCTAGATTGAATAACTCAGTTACTACTGCTGTAAATACTACTGTTGATAGAATGCAAAAAATATTATGTCAGTTGAATATTATTCAATCTAAACATAAATGTGGTTTCTGTGTGCTTCAGGTAAGCCTGCTGGTTTTCCACCTTGCATTGGTCAATAATCCTCAAGATGCTCTTGTAGTTTGGACTTTCTCTTCTTTCTATACCATGCACATGAAAGAAGTGTAAAAGCTGCCAGAGAGCTTTCTAAAGAGCACATCGGTTTTTCTCCAGAGATCTTAAATAACTTTGATGATGTAACTGACGAAAACTTCGCGAGGAAGTTTCTCGATTTGCTTCAATCGTTCTGCGCTCTATAAATCTCTCACTAATCCAGAAAAACTACATAAAATCATGGATTCGTTACCCATCTTCTTCGTGTGCTGATGACGGTAAGAATTTCTCTCACTCAGACAAGCCAACAGCAATTTTCGAATTAATAATGCAGGTAGCAGCAGATGGGTGTCAAAACAGCTTATATTACATGCTAGTTAAATTTATATATGTTCATCTTGTCCTTTATTTATTAATTATTACTCCCTCCGCTACGCTTACTTGAAACAATTGAATATTTTACCTCTAATAAAAATGCTAATAGTTTCAAGTAAAACGTAACGGAGGTGTATTATTAATTCTTTTTGTTGGATGGTGGGGTGTAGTTGCAAACGAATTCTGTGGGATATGAATATAGATGTCTTGTACATCTGAAATATCTCATTTGTGCAACCTGTTATTTAACTAGATCTATATGCCAGAAGTTCCTTAAATTGAGTAGCTTGTGTCATTTAGAGCTCCTGCTACACTTGGTAGCCTAGCACTATTGCACTAGTGTACAGCTCTTCTCAGATACTTTGAGTTGCTGAATTTTTGCTCTATATTTTGACATAGTCTACAACAGAAATAATTGGAATGGTTTCAGTACTTTTCAATGTATGTTTGATATTCTCCTGCTATATGTTCATGTAGGTATTTATATGTTGATATTCTCCTGCTATATGTTCATGTAGGTATTTATATCAAAAAATGCTGGTAGAGGCAACATCTGAATTTTTGATTGCTCAAGGGAGACATAAGTCGGAAAAGAGAGAAGGCGATGTTACGGCATTAACTAGAATTGCTCGGGAAGGGAGATATTTTGGAGACCAGATTTGTTTCTCTGTAAGTTATTATGATACTATGAGGGGTGGGATTACCCAGCATCGGATTAAGCTTCATTCAGAGAAGAAAGATTTGTTTCCTATAAATCTAAACTAAAAGCTGAGCAAGTGAGCTAGGAAAGACAAACGGAAACAATCATAAACCTGAAATACAGGAGTGGCAAGGCAGCGGAAAAGCGCGGAGCGATTCGTCTGGTCTTCTAGGCCAACAAAGACCAAGAAACAGAAGCAAGAAAATTGTTAAATATCGCGAGAGAAGCTTGTAAAGGAAAGAATGGGGATATTCTAAACAAGAATCAGCAGCAGCTGAAGAAAAGTGGTGGTGAAAGATTTCAAGAAAATTCATTCACCACAGAAGAAGATACCTACCATGCTGAAAAGATACCCATAATGTGAACCAGCGCCAAGCTCCTGCTCCCAACGAAATTATGCATGGTGCTAGAAAGAGTACCCATATGGGAAAACAGAAGAGTGCTCAGCTCCAGTAGAGAGACATACTGTGCCTGGAAAATCTTTTTAAAATAACAAAACAGCCAAAAAGTCAGGCTCCTGTCGAGATGCTTGATGTGTTAAATCTTTCCAGCATATTGAAAGGAAATGACCGATCACAGCAAGAAGCACAATTAAACCGAAATCAGCCAACCATGGAGAACAATGCCAAGACGAGTCAAAAAAGAAAAGAAACACAAAAACTATCTAACTTATTTAAATGAGTTTGGCTTGTTTATGTCTTTATGATCACCAACATTTCAGAGTACACAGTTCATCCTACTAAGAAGGTTGTATGTCCTTTTTTCTTTCCTTTTTGTGCTTGTGCTTATCTTCCTTGTAAAAACTGTTTAGTTGTATAATTTTTATTTTTTCATCGGAGTTTTATTTATAAGTAACTTGCTTAATATTTGTACAGGAATCTGGAGGCTTTGGACGGCCTTCTTAGTTCTTGCATATCCTCGGATCATTATTGTCTTTAGAAGATTAATATAAACGAACATCTATTTTACACAGGAGAAGAAAAGTGTCCATTTTGCATTGAGGCATGGCTTGTAATTAATTGAAATTTTGTAGAATTCAGCTAGAATTAGTTTACCAGCAGTGGGAAAAAAATGAATTTTTCTGGTGTGATAAGAGAAAACATGTACTGTAAAAAAGAACAAGATCAACTTCTATCTAGATGGTAAAAGCGGCAAGTTTGGGAATATGGGTGATACAACACTTTTTTTGGAAAAAAACAGTGAACAAAGATGATAATGCACTCGTTTTTAAATACGTACCACAAGATGAAATGTTAGATTTTAAAAAAATTCAAAAAAACGTAGATCCATATGGTATATATGTTCTCCGCATGTTAGATAATTTTTAATTGTTTTTAAATGAGAGATTGTTTAGAAGATGAAGATGGTATAATGGTTCTTGAATAAAGAGAGCATTTCAAATCATCTCCGACTATCACACAAATTGTTTTTATGTCTCTATATCGATACTATTTTTTTCGTGAAAAAACATTATAATAAATCATGTATACTTTTCATTCTCTTTCTTCCATCACTCTCTTTATTCTTCCTAAACATGCATTTTCCAATCATCTGCCCTCTCTCACTTAAAATTTATTATCTATTACTCCGTAAAAGACAATAATTTTTTTAAAAATGGGATTTTTCATGGGGTACCCTGAAAGTTTTCATATTCACGTGGTACCCTGAATTTTCTAAAAATTCATATGGATCCCAAATTCGAAAATTAATTCATATCACAAGCATTTCCTAACAAGTTAGTGTTCCGTTAATTTTTTCCAAAAAGTTCAAATATCATGTGGTGGTCCAAATTTTAAAAATATTTTAGGAGAAACCCAATTTAATTAAAATATTCTACCAAAGCTTTAAAGAACAAGATACTCCCCAAGCATTTCTCCTTGCTTCCCAACATCTTTTTTAATCCTTGTTCGATCTTTGGGTTCTGCTAGGGCTTTTCTTCTTCCTTTATTTTATTTTTCTGTTGCTAAATCACTAGACTTCGAGAGTGCTTCAATAATTCCACAAGAATGTTGTGTGAATTTGAATTTTGGAGTCACTTTGATTCGTCGATTTGAGCTCCGCGAAACCGAGATTACCTGCAAATTTCTGACTACTGTCTGTTTAATTGTTTCGAAATGGTTCAAGAACGTAAGAAATTCATGATATTGGGATTTGAATTTGACGCGATTTATGTCATAGATTGGAACTCTGTGCATTAACTTTTGAACCTAGAGTTATCTGCCTGTTATTTGAGTGCTCGCAAGCAAAGCAATCATAACACCACCATAAACACCACCACCACTGCGCACCAACCCCACTGCTCAAAACTCAGATCTAAGCAACGAAATTGGGGGAAGATGATTCGAATCAGATCTAAGAAACAATTTAGCTCTTCTCTGGAAGAATCTCGAGCAAAGTGCTCGAATTCGCTGAACATCTCCTCGAAACAAAGCAGCGACGATGAGATGGCTATACACGAAGCTGATTCTTCGCGTGGTTCTGGTGTGTGATGATTCGAAACAAGCAGCGATAAGGTGTGCTCGTGTTCGTGGTGGTGTTATGTGGTTCATGGGTGATAGGTTACGTGTGTGTGTGTGGGGGGGGGTAGTTGTGGTGCGAGGGTGGCGAGTGAGTTTTGTTGGTAAAGTGTTTGAGGATAGCATTGTTGCTGAGGAAGAATTGAAGGGGGCTGAATTGAAGATGATGAAGTGAGATTTTGAAGGAGAAGAAGAAGTAAAAGGGCACCAAACTGATTCATTATTTACAACATAATTGATGCAATCTCGTAATTAAAAGTTAACGGAAAGACTAGGTCGTTACACTTTGCCTAGTTTATGAATATAATTTTTAAATGGATAACATGAATTTTAGAAAGATTCAGATACCAACATGAAAATATGAAAACTTCAGGGGTACCCCATGAAAAATTCCCTTTAAAAAAATAGATTCAATACCAATTTTTTGTTGTTGAGATCACACTCAAATTATTGTTAAAATAACAAAATAGTCATGCTAGCAAATTTAGATCACACTCATATTAATGTGGAATTTCCCTTGCAAATTTATGTTACAAGTATTTTGACTTGCACATYAAAAATATCAGTTATTCACTCTAGCTTGTTAAGGGAAAGACTTGGGGTTCATACTTTGATTTCTCATGTGAAAAGGATAAACTTTATAAAAGGGGTACAATGTTAGGGCATGTTCTATTTTGTCTTATTTCAGGTAAAATTTAACAAGCTTTATCGAAATGTTTGATAAGCTAGCTTGAAACAATAAAATAGAACAAAACATAACTACCAAGAAATGCTACAACAAGAGAACAAGGTGAGTTGCTAATGCATCATGTTTTCCACTACTTTATCACCTTCTAGYAAAGGTTGAAGGATGAGCAGAAGACTTAAAAAGTAATTTTTAATTGAAATAAATATTAATTACACATAAATTTGACATAAACTTCAAGATTTGAATTGATCTCAAAAAAAAAAAAAATTGAATTATTTTAGGAAATATATTTTTAAAAAACATTTTTGACGCTCATTAGTAAGATCACATTCATTTTAATTCAATTAAGAAGAACTCGACATTAGAATATGAAATAGGAAATCGACCTAACTCCGATATAAAGTGACTCTTTGACTTAAAGGAGAAATAACTAAATGTGCCATATACTATAGTCCCTAGACCATTTGCTATATTTATCAACTTGTGAAATTAATGTGATAAGTGATCAAATTGATAGATATATACAGCAAGCCAACAACATTAAATAATACCATCGATCATAGTATTATCTTAATTTTTAACGGATCATTTGCAAACGTAGATGTGTATAAGAGACAGGATATATACAGCAAGCCAGCAACATTAAATAATACCATCGATCATAGTATTATCTTAATTTTTAACGGATCATTTGCAAACGTGGGCAACAAAATCTAGTGTTGTCGTCTCTAATTAAAACCCATAACGTAATGATTTGTTCCCACCATAAAATTTTAATCTCATGAACGAAATCGAAATATTAATTTTTTTCCAAATTATTTCATCACAACTTCACATTATGACGACAAAAGGTGATCTAATTTGAATAAATATTCAAACTTATATTTAATAACTTTGTACTKAATTTTTGTTACCATTAATTATACCACACCAACATAATTGTTTCTTATCCGAAAACAAACAAGTTAAAATAACCAATAACATTCAAATTTATTTATTTCGTATTTCTTTTGCATGCATGCAAATTTAAAGAAAGTGTCACACATAACCTAACTACTAAAATGGGAGCATTACTTTTCTTTTGTCAACAAATTTGATGATTTTCTAAAGGAAAAATATAAAAAGTGCATAGGAGCCTCCAAGTGCACTTGGGCTTGAGGAGAGCGTATGTTACCTTGCTTAAAAAAAAGAATAAAAAATTTGCCTAAACTTGAAACTTACCCAATCATAATCCAAATCATCACCATTCKCACACAAAACCATGATAATATTGTGCAATTATTTTCTCCATTTTATTTTCCCTTTTCTTAAAATTTAAAATAAAAAACTTTTTTTACCAATCATATGTGGTCACATGCGGTGAATCACATGCCACCCCACTAATGTGACCGTTAGGCTATTCACTATTGTAGTTCCCTAACTAACCATGAGCAATAAGTATCCCGGGCCGGGTCGGGTTCAGCGGGCTTAACAGAAAACCCAACACTGCCAAAAGACAATTTATCTCCGCTCTCACCCGAGCGGCCCGATGGACCCGAAATCGCCCGTTACATAACGGCAAACTAACCAGCTAATCACAAGCAATAAGTATCCCGGGTRGGTCCGGGCTCAACAGAAAACCCAACATTGAACATTCCTCTCCGCGCCACCCGTACAGACCCATCACAGGCCCGACCCGTCCCTCATTGACCCGTTACCCGATGGCCCGGCCCGTTGACACAAAGTCTAGGTGTGCAACACGAAAAGGATTAACTCGTTAACCCCCCTCCTCCTCAAAGGCATGTGTTAATGTGTTATAGTCCACCCAACGGCCATATAATAACTAGCCGTTGTATTTGAAATAAAATTTTAAGGGTGCTTTCCAGACAATACCCGTTGTTTCCGTTTTAAGGCAGCATTTTATTTCTTTCCTTTTTCTCTTCTCCTCCTCTTCTTCTTATTACTACCTGAGTTCCTCAGTTGTCACCACTTGAGTGATTGAGTCGGAGAGAGAGAGAGAGAGAGAGAGAGAGAGAGAGAGAGAGAGAGAGAGAGAGATTCTTTTACTTGTATTAGCAGTAAATGAACTACTTCAGGTCATTGTTCATAATCAAGAGAGAAAAAAGCTGAGATTTTTTTCACGAGAATCACTCTTTTTTTTTTTTTTTTTCCGTAGGATTGTATTAAAAGAGGGGTGTAATTTTCTGTGATTTAATTGGTTCAATCATTCTTTCATTATTCATCATTCTTGTTTGTTTTTGTTTTGATTCTTTTAAAATTACTTCTTTGTAATTATCATCAAAGATGATTAACGATGAAAACCAAACGAAAACTAGTAATTTACAAGGTACCTTATTGTATATTCTTACTTTTTCTTGATTTTATTATAGCTGAGATTTGCTTGATTTTTGAGTTGGGTTTTTGAAGATTTTGATAAATAATGTTTGAAGGTGAATTGATAACAGGCCCCAGAAAATTTGGGAATGAGGGAAAAAGAACCAGAAGAACATTAAGTGTGATTAACCAGAATTTGGTTGGATCTCAGCAATATCCTTGCATTGTCAACAAAAGACCAAACACCCAGTATAATATTTTTTCTCTTTCTTCTGAGTTATTCAAAATTATTTTTATTCTTTAATCTGGGATTTGATTGTTTTATTCATGATTATGTTGTATTGATATTTTGTTGATCCAATTTGAATTTGCAGAAAATTTGTGATTTTTGATGAGAACATTCCAAATCCTGTACAAAGACCTGTCACAAGGTTCCTTTCTGAAATTCACTTTTTGTTATTGGGTGTTTTCTTTTCATTTTTTCATTTTCAACTTATCTTTTCAAAATTCAAAGCTATTTTCTTTTACCTTGTTAAGTATGAAAAGAATGCAAAATTTRCAACTTTCTGATTGTGCTATGTATTTGCTTTTCTTTCTTATTCAGGAAATTTGCTGCTCAGAATCAGATTGCTCCTTTAAACCAACACCAACAATCTTCTTCTCTGGTATATTAATTTACTTTTTTTTTTTAATTTTTTGAGTTTATAATAATGTGGTGTACTAATGTAAGCCTAATTATATCACCAGGAAACTATTAAAGAAGACATTTCAATTCAAAATTCAAGTGAGGTTGAAGACATTAAAATAATTGAAGATGTGGAATGTAAGARATCAACAACAGATTTGCCAGTGCCAATGTCATTGGAGAAGCCTGAAGCAGCATCAATTCACAGCAATCAGACGGTATTATTTGTATATTTAACTGCCCTTTTAATTTAATCTAAACTTGGTTAAAAAAATAATCAAATTTTAAAAAAGACTTGTTTGTGAATTAATCTGCTTGAAATTCATACAAAATACAGGAAGAAGTTGAGATGGAAGACATATTTGAAGAACCAATCTTGGATATCGATGGCCGAGACTCGAAAGACCCTCTTTCAGTCACAGAATATGTAGATGACATCTACTCTTATTACAGGAAAATGGAGGTAAAGGTTTCACCACATTTGCTTGTTTTGTGACAAAATTTTKAAAAATGGAACTGAATCATGGTGCTAGTAATTATTTGTCTAAAATAAAATAGCCGAATCTGACACTTGGACACGACGATTTATAATGTTGTAGATTGGCAGCTGCATTTCCCCAGATTATATGTCACAGCAATTTGACATTAATGAGAAGATGAGGGCAATACTGATTGACTGGCTTATTGAGGTTAAATTCATTGAAATTTTGGTTGCATTCAATGTTTTTGCAGTTAATAATATTGGTTGCTGATTAAGTCATTGAATGAATGGCAGGTACACTACAAATTTGAACTGAGGGATGAGACATTGTTTCTCACTGTACATCTCATAGACAGATTCTTAGCTAAGCATACAATGGTGAGAAAGAAGCTTCAATTGGTTGGATTAATTGCAATGCTTTTGGCTTGCAAATACGAGGAAGTATCTGTGCCAGTTGTGGAAGATCTGATCTTCATTTCTGACAAAGCTTATACCAGAAAAGATCTTCTTGAAATGGTATATAAACTGATTGATGATTCTCAATAGCATTAAATTGTTAAAGATTGCATCTTTCTTTCTTAACTAATGGTATATTAGCATTGAATTGTTAAAGATTGCATCTTTCTTTCTTAACTAAAGGTATATCATCATGATTGTGTTTTGTAGGAGAGTATAATGCTGAACACATTGCAATTCAACATGTCTTTACCTACACCATATGTGTTRATAAGAAGGTTTCTGAAGGCTGCTGAATCTGACAAGAAACTGGAATTGCTGTGTTTGTATTTGGTTGAGCTTTCATTGGTTGAGTATGAGATGATCAAATTCCCACCTTCACTRTTAGCAGCAGCTGCTGTGTACACAGCTCAGTGCAGTCTCTATGGCTTCAAACAGTGGAACAAAACTTGTGAATTCCACACCAACTACTCAGAAGATCAACTCCTGTGAGTCCTTTCTTTTCCAAGACACAATCTCATTATTACTACTTCATTATTGATTGATTTGGTTGCGATTTTCGACACGTTTTCCTAAGCGAATTTGGTGGGGTTGCAGGGAATGTTCAAGGCTCATGGTGAGCTACCACCAGAAGGCAGGAACAGGGAAGCTAACTGGGGTATATAGGAAGTACTCAACTTCCAAATATGGTTGTGCAGCAAAGTATAACCCAGCAATCTTTCTGCTCAACAACAGCTGAGAGTCTTAACAAGAGACATGATACTGTATAGTTTTACTGACTATACAAGAGAGATTTGGTAATTACAATGACTATTATTGAACATTTTTAAGGCTAATAATCTTGATTGGCTAAGTAATTGATTTTGACATATTACCTTGATTAGTTTGGTTATGTTTCACAGAAACATCCACTTGTATTACATCATCATTTCATTAATAAACATACTTTTAATTGCTATTATTCTCTTTTCACCAGTTTAATATATTCATTCTGTCAAATACAGTGTTGTTGGTCAAATGCCAGATGCAGATTCTGGCATTCCTGCTACTGATAACTGTTATTTTTATTTTTTAATACAAACACTAATTTTGAACAAAAACAATATCTTCTGATCTCACTAAGACAATGGATTCAAATATAGTTCATCATCATCAACTTATTTTAATACTTTTGAACAAAAAACAATATTTTCTTGTTTTTTTGTGAGAAATGGATTCAAAAATACATAAAGAACAAATAAACTACTACCTCAGACGCAAATCTCCCAATGATGCGCCTTTAAGACACATAGTATATGATTATGAATTTATGATACTTGCATATATTTGAGTATTTTAACTTGGAACTTATATTATGAGTCAGACCATGTTCATTTCAGTCTAATATCTCCAATTTAGAAATATGTTATGTATGCATAAAGATGGCAAGGGAAAACAACGCCAACGAAAATTGATAATTAGAAGCATACTCCCTACTTTAGTGCAATTGATTGAGTGATTGATCACCAACACTGTCACAATTAACCGTATTATACTACACTTTGAAGTGTTTGAAGTATAAATTTACAAATTGAACTTGTTTGAAACAATTTTGAAAAACTCTCCACTTTGTATGTGTTTTTGATATAGTAGAAAATCTTAGATTACTTCTAATCTAATCTAATTATAGCCCTTAACACTCGTTAACACCGGGTTAATGTTATGAAGATTACCTACTGTAAAAAAAAATGTTATGTTGATTACTTGAATCTCTAATGCAAACTCGTGCACACATTAATAATGAATACAATCAACTTTGTGAAAAGAAAACTCAGAAAATTATTCCTAATCGGGAGATATAGTCGGTTGAGAAAATCTTCTTCATTACTTAAATCTCTGATGCAAACTCGTGCACACATTAATAATGAATACAATCGACTTTTTTATACGAGTTAAGTCGTGTGAAAAGAATACTCAAGAAAACTATCCTAGTCATGACTCAAGAGATATAGTCGGTGAGGAAATTTCTAGTTCATCCTAGTGATTTATCAGTATGGCAAATTCAATGACATTTTTTGAAAACCTTATTTTACCTTTAGGATGAACTATAAATTGCCCAACTAATAGTTACAAGCTTAGGATTAAATAGATCTAATTATAACCAACTAGAGTTGGCTTGAGTGGTTAAGGCCTCAAGCTCCATAAACAAGGTCTCGGAATCGAGCCTTGGGAATGGAAAATATTCTAGTTGGGAGGGATGCTGCCCATCGAGGTACGCATGCAAACTCTCACAGAGAGATTAGTCTACTTGCCAAAGGCGATGGAAACTCCTCATAGTAGTAAAAAAAACAGATCATATCATATCAAATGCTAACAATCAAATACGGTAAGTAAATTATTGCCTTTTCGTAGTGTAATTGGTACGACCCATGTACTTGCCATAGAGCAAGAAAAGGCCCCTCTAAGTCTTGTTTGTTTGCCTCCCATTCCAAAAACAAAAAAAATGTTGCCTTTTGCCAAATAGCTCTAGTTTAAACTAAAATGTCATGATATTTTTTAGTATCATAATTGTGCAAACCACAAAAGCCAAATTCCCAAAACCCTTTCTCTAAGACATACCTCACAATTCCCAATTTTGACCAAAACTTGATTACAAATTAATCTTGTCATTTTCCTTTTCTAATTATCATTCAAAAATTTGATACTATCTAATGTTAGAGTTTAGTGGGGTGATTAGGTGGGGATTTCTGTTAATTAGCTTGTAACCCAAGCCCCTCCAACTACTACGCAGCCATACGATGATGATACGTCATACGAGTATATCACCCAAATATTAATATTGATGGTAATTGTTATTTGACTATTTTTACGAATAAAATCTATTGTCTTCATGTAAGAAAAAAGAAAATTAATTCATAGCATTATAATTACATTGGATAATACCGGAGTACAACGCTTTGTATTCCTTGAATTCGTTTTAAATTACTTCCTCCGTAACGAAAACTTTCAACAGTTTATTAACACGCTTTTCAATATAAAATAGGTAATTGTGGGTTAGGTAGGATATTTAGTGTAGTGGTCTAAAAAAAATGTACTCCTTAGTACAATTGTGCCTATTGTGGTTTAGATTGAATATTAGTATAGTGGTTCCAAAAAATAAGGTAATTGTGGATTAGGTGAGATATTTGTATTTAAAAGTTTACCGAAAAGTTGTACAACTATTAAAAAAATTTATTATACTCAAATATAGAAATTATTGAAAGTTTTTAATTACAGAGGAACTATATGTAACTTTTTTCTATTTGTTTTTTTAAAATTTACAAGAGTACAATTTATAACAAAAACACCGATTTATTAATACTCCGTAGTTTAATACACATGCGCTCAATCTTTAGCGGAAAGTAATGCATAATAGTATAAGACGACTGCTATAATAAGAGTGTGCATCCCACTTCCTACATTTCTCCTCACAAACCAAAAACAGCTTAAACAGAAAAAAGTCCCTTTTTTCTTTCTTTCTTTCTTCTTCTTCGTTTTTCCTGCATCAACTCGAGAACATAACCATGGCAGCAACCTCAACAACGAAACAAACCTCTTTCTGAAAACCCATTGAACCAAACCCTTCAAAACCACAACAAACCCATTTTCTTCCCCTTCAATTTCAAGATCCAAAAGCCCATTTTTCCAGAATCACTTGTTCTGCACAAACCAATCATCGCCAACCACATTACCCCCAAATCACAAGATCATGGATCGAAAGATCGCGTCTTTAACTTTGCCGCAGGTCTGCTGTTCTTCCCGAAAACGTCCTCAAAAAGCTCAATCTGAGCTTCTCAACTGGGTGATTCTGGGATGAGCGTCATGGAAATGAGTCATCGTGGTAAAGAATTCACCTCCATTATCAACAAAGCGGAATCAGATCTACGTGCCCTTTTGAACATTCCTGAAGATTACGCTGTTCTCTTTCTTCAAGGTGGTGCAACAACCCAGTTTTCTGCAATTCCTTTGAATGTTTGCGCCCCAAATGATGCTGTTGATTACCTTGTGACTGGCTCATGGGTGACAAGGTGCTAAAGAGGCTACCAATATGCTGATGTTTCCACCATTTGGTCTGGTAAATCTGATAACTATGTTAGAATTCCTAAATTTGATGCGTTCTGATTTTTCGCAAAATGCGCATGCCAAGTATTTGCATATTTGCGCGAATGAAACTATTTATGGTGTTGAGTTTAAAGATTACCCTGTTCCTGCTAATCCTAATGGTTTTTTGGTTGCTGATATGTCCTCTAATTTCTGCTCTAAACCTGTTGATGTCACCAAATTTGGGGTTATTTATGCTGGTGCACAGAAAAATGTGGGTCCTGCTGGTGTTACAATTGTGATTATCAGGAAAGATTTGATCGGAAATGCCCAGAAAATCACCCCTYTTATGTTGGATTACAAGATTCATGCTGAAAACAACTCACTTTATAACACCCCTCCTTGTTATGGGATTTACATGTGTGGTCTGGTTTTTGAGGATTTGCTGAACCAAGGTGGGTTAGTTGAGGTTGAGAAGAAGAACAAGACTAAGGCTCAGATATTGTATGATGCTATRGACGAGAGTGGTGGGTTTTACAAGTGCCCTGTTGAGAAGTCTGTGAGGTCATTGATGAATGTCCCCTTCACTCTCGAAAAATCGGAGCTCGAGGCRGATTTTATCAAGGAGGCTGCTAAGGAGAAGATGGTGGCTCTCAAGGGWCACAGGTCTGTCGGAGGGATGAGGGCTTCTATCTATAATGCTATGCCTTTGGCTGGTGTTCAGAAATTGGTTGCTTTCATGAAGGAATTCCAAGCTAAGCATGCTTAGACTGTCAGGGATGGATRATCTGTGGCACTTTCTTGCAGATTAGTGTTCCGGTGTTGGTTTTCCGCGGTTTCTTCGTTAGTGATGTCGTAATTGTGTTGTTTTGTTTCGATTTGTTTGGTTGTTGTTCGTCGTATTATGATAATGGAGTGTTACAATAGTAGAGGGAAGTTTTGATTTCAAATATTGTATGGCCAGCTAGAAGAAGAGCCCTGTGACTGGATGAATAATTGAATCTGTTATGTAGCTCATTAGACAATAGGAGTACTACATTGTTGTATGCACAACTTAATGACAAGTATTATTATTGCTGGAAGTGTTTTGCTCATGTCCTTTTCCCTAAACCCCTTGATCTTTTTTGTYAGCTGTGTTTGGGTCTGAAGATGCTACTCGAAACTGCTCGAATCCGTCTACATCCTGCCCTTTACTGTGTGATCGTTGCAGCCTTGGAAAAAGCGTAAAGAGCATCAATAATGAAGTACATTGTATAAGGTTTCGTCCAAGGGGCATAACTTAGAAAAACCGTAATTTAAATTGATGTATGAAGAGTCATTGTTTTGTTTGTTTGGAGCACCACTCAATGCGAGTGACTATACCTATCAGGGAACTAAGCACCAAGGCCACCAACTTACATTTGATTATTTGTGTGGAAAGTAGGGAATAATGGGCCGTTCAAATCAAATTTGTTTTGAAAAAGGTGTGAAATTTAGGCCATAACTTTTTCTTTCCCTTTTTTAATAGTCTCAGTCTCTAATCCTGCAAGTCATAACTTTCTAATATCTGAAGTTCTGYATTAATGGTGTGGATGCTGAAATCTTTTCTTTCGTCGAGCCCCGGAATAGGAAGACGTGTTTCCAGAACAAAGAAGATACGGGTTGAGAAGAGGAAGTTAGCAAAGTTAGACAAGATTTGCAGATTTGCACCTTTCGTTTACAATCTGAGAATTGGGTACAGTTGAAGTGCTGTCATTGCTCATCAATACTTCTCAGATAATCAGACATGATCTTCGATTCAAAAATTGAAACCGAGAAAGGGGGAAAMAAGAGACGACAATTATATTTTAGCAAAATTATTTTTGAAAAATTGATCGTAACAACACCAKTAATAGAATCGATGCAAACAACAGCATTCGACAATGACTATAACTTGTGGTCCAAATTATTATGGTCGCAATAATTTAAATAACCCCAAATAAGAATTGGCTGAAATWATTGTGAATTATTATGTGCGAACTATCAGGTCATTATTTCTTTTTAGGGGTAAAAAACAATTTAAAAGAAGAAACAATACTACAAGTAAAAGCATTTCTTCTAATGATGCATCATTCATTCCTTTATAACATGATCTATACTCTACTAGTATACCTCTCTGTTCTTGTTCTTTTTACAATAAATTTCCATATTTCATGGCAAAAATAATCGAGAGTTACAGAAGAAATAAATGTACATAATAAATTTTAAAAATTACAAAATTTTGCAGCATAAGATCCCACTTCATCAATTCACAGCCWGAGCCTTTTTGAAACTACACTTTCTGTTGATCAATCATAGTCAGACAAATGAGAATCTTGAGAAAAGTGAGCGGCTTGGTGCTTCATTTGTCGAGCTAGGCGGTGCATCAGCATAGCTACGATAAACTTGTTGACATTTTTGAACCTAGATTTAACAAAGCAAGAAGATGTTTCAGTGATCAGAATGAAAGCCAACCAAAAAGGACTCTGGATATACCAATCAGACTTAATCACATAGAGGACTGACAAAAGCATCCAAACTAAGGATAGGATTATGATCATCTTCACAAACAGGGTCAAGACAGAGAAAGGAGGAGAGCAAACAATGGGCAGTTGCAGGCAGAACCAAGTGGGCAGATTGGATATGCTACAGCTACACCTCATAAGCATTAGGAAATTCCCAAAAGGCATTAGGAAACACACAAGGAGACACAAATGGATTATCACATCCAATGATCTACGAAACTCATTTCAGTGTCTAGACTTCTTTTAAGAAACTTAAGCACTTGTAAGATATACAGGTAATTAAATCATTTACCTCATCAGGATGAATTGCAGAAGCATTGCAATTACGGCAGTATAAAGCCTCCACCTCACCTAAGTAGGAGAAAATGGAACAAGGTCAGATTGTATCACAAAAGTCATTAAAGATTTCCTGGAGACAAATCAATAATTCCACAAAGCAGGTTTGTGACTGTTGATAAAATAAGCCCCTAGATGTTTTTAAGTATAAACTACATCTTTCTGCAGGTACCAGTTTCAAGAAGCTTCAAGACAACATTTTTAAGGTAGGTCATGTCCACCCCTCCTCTTTTGTGCTCTATCCATACTCCGGAGTTCCTCCTTTAACATGCCAACCTACAAGCAAAAGATTATAAGAGCTTCAGGTTTTGGCAGAAAGCAGAAATGCAACAATCACAAACTTCATCAGAAAATATCAACCATTCAGCCATAAGCTTTTCCTAATAAACGTGTTATAAGGGGCATAGATATGATATATCAGACATGAACAAACAACCTTATAGATTAAGGCCCGTTCGGCATTACTTTGGTTTGCTGTTTTTTAGTTATTGTTAAAAGTCATGTGAATATACATATATAAAAGATCAAAAATAATTACACTAAATGGAACTGATAATTTAGAAAACGACAACAAAAAAGTCTAAACTACTTTTTCTAGTTTCCTTTTTTGTTTTTACGACCCTTAAGTTAAGCTAGGTTCACTACATTAATTGGCAAAATATATTGTTGTTGACTTGTTGTTAAGTTTACAATCTTTCTTTATGTTGGACTCTTCCTATGCATGTCAGATATTAGACAGCGCAACACTTCGAGTTGGTAAAAGGCAGCTCATTAAAAATGTCCAACTAATTAGATAATCAGAGATATACTCCCCAGATAAAGTCTTGGATCATTTGATTATAGATCAGTTTTAAAAAAAACATAAGAAAGGTAAACAAGCATATTAGTAATTGCTATCTATTATTTCAAAAACAGGAGCAGCTGATCAAACGTCTCACCAACTAAGTAGTTAAGTTTATAAAACTATAAATATGAAATCAGATCAAATATGACAGAGTAAAAGCTCAGTACTGCTGGCCGTGGAGGCGATTTTCACGCTCAAGCTCTCTCAATTTCCTCCTATATTGGAGAAAGTCAGTAAAACTACAAATTTGAACTAATTGTGTTTATGAAAAAATGTACCCACTTGAAGTGCTAAGATGTGTCGCTGTGACTGAGCTAATTCTTCTTCTCTCTGAGCTTGCTGCCTGGCCAACATCTTGATAGAAAGATCAGATAATCAGCACATTTTTTATTTAATCTATACAAACACAATAAATCTTATAGTTAACCTATCTGCAACTTGCAATCTGTTAATATAACACACAGTGCACTCCCTACTACGGAGTACCTTTTAGGCTTTTATTGTTAATAAAAACAATTATGATCATTGAGGTTACTAGTAAGTAACCATGCTGAAGAAAAAACAGTAAGCAGGTGACAATATAAAAGCACGGACAAAACCATGCACACGTATGCCCTTAAACAGGTTACACTGCAACACTATGTGTAATCATCTAATGGAAAGATAAAATCTACTGGAATTATCTGAAAAGTTGCACAACGAAACCGGCTCCAACATATAATTAGTTACATAATAGAATCTCAAATATCCATCAAGGATTCAAAGCATATTAGAAAATGTAGTAATTGAGATCAGCTGTTTAACAATGGTTAGTTCGAACTAATATTCCTTGTAGTACATGAAACGAAAAGTAATAGAAAAAAAATATACCAGAATCTGCTGTTCCAATATGGAAGTGCTTGAAGATCTTGTTTATCTGTGAGTGACGGTCATGTTTCACACAAAAAAAAAAAAAAAAAAAAAAAAAAACACTGCTGAATTCCGCTGAAGAATTAGAGTGTAGGAAAAATAAATTGTCACCAAAACATTGAAAATCCTACAATGAATAGTTTACATACCTGTGCTGCGATTGTCATCACCACCCTGAAACAGCAAATGTTCAATATGAATCATTTTGAATACAACAGAAATCGATAGGATTTATGGGTTCACAGCTGCAGTTAGATTTGAAGCTAAAAGGAACACCGAAGGTAAACTGTATCAGAAGTCCAGAACATACTTTAAGTTTTAGTTCTAAAGAGCGTTGAAGTTTCATGTTGTCGCTCGAAAGCCTTGAAATCTCTTTGTCTTTATCTTCAAGCATTCTATCAGCAAGATCACGAAATGAATCATGCTCTTCCTGCAAGCAAGGAGTTAGGAGTATGATCAGTGTGAAGTATAGGCTCTATCATCCAATTTCAAGACAAGCAGTGACAAAAAAGTACTTTTAATTTATGATATTGTCGTTTGAGTTCTTCCATTTCCTTCTGCAGATCTGGTGCACTACAGGCCTCATTTTCAACTTTCATTGTTTCATACTTCCCTGTAATGTATTTGTTAAACATTATTATTACCTCAGTAAAGTTAGTATCTACAGGAGCTTCAGAAGCAAAAATCACCAAGCCAAGCATTAATGAATCACAGTGGAGTAAGCATGTAAAACTTACTTTTCCATGTTTCTTCCACATTCCGCAGGTTCAWTGTCAAGGCATCCTTTTCTAACTGAAACTGTACAGTCTGAGAATCAAGCTTTGTTTCTAAGTTCCTTATTTGCTGATCGGCATTTTTAAGAGCACTTTCTCTGAAACGTAGACATTTAAAAGTGAGAATGGTACGCGCACACGAAACAGGAAAAAAGAATAAAAAGAGAATCTTCTAATAACTCATAATTCATTAAACAATACTTTTTGGCACTTTGCAGGGCCATTGAGTTCAGGACTAAAATTTTATATGAGTTTCCAGAGATTGATCATTTCCGAACAGATAAGTAGCCAAAAAGACCCACTCCAAGAACTTGCTCTAAAAGTTKAGCATGCTAATGTAAATCCAGATTTTATTATAAATGAATGACACATTACCAAAGAAGTCTTCTTTAAATTAATAAAAATAAAAGCAGAACTGATATGCATCATTTCCAAAATATCTTAAATCTAACCCTGCGATTGAATAGATTTAAATAAAACTCATTCGAGTATTCGACATGTATTATGCCACAAGAATAACTAAAATTCATAGCATAGTTTAATCCTTTAGGAAGTTGGTATCTAAAGGACCATCTCGGCATGGTCATCACCTATTTTCTTCTTTTAGAAAAAAGATTTTTTAAAAAATCATTTCCAATCTCTAGGTAGAAGCCATAACAGTAACTGCTCCCGTGCACAGGCAGTCAAAGGCTACTACTTCCTCCCTTTCGAATTACTCGCTACGCTTTCTACTTAAGGAAGTTTCAAATTACTTGCTACACTTACTTTTCAACCAACAAACTCTCTCTATCTCTCTCCTCTCACATGGGTCCCTTTATTTCTTTCTCCCTATCTCTTTCTTCCCTAAAAATTGTCTAGGAGTTCGTAATTTTGGATGTGTAGCGACTAATGTGAAACGGAGGAAGTAATTAATTTTTATAGGATGAGATCTCCAGTCTCCTACTCAAACTTTYGAATGGTTTTACTGGGCTTAATTAACAATACATATTGACTACTTAAAATGAAGCCCAGTGCCCCAGCCCAGCTAAATTTCACATTCTGTAGGAGGTAACAAATAAGGTATACATTATACAGAAACCTRTATCCACATGGTGTAGACAGCAACAATAACAATAGATAAGCACCTTGCTGAAAGRTCCTTGTCATAATTGGCCAAAGCAGCTTGGAGCTCATTGACAGCCTTATCCCTTTCTGTAGAGACCAATGAAAGTTCATTCTCAGCCTCCTGAAAAACAAAAAATATACAATAACCAAGAGATATTCATGATTCTCACATCAACGCTCTATAAGTAGTAGCACAGCTATCAAACCATARCTCCAAAAACTAATACAAAATTGATGAAAAGGAATTCAGGAAATTTATAAACCAAAGTTGAAAGAATGTAAAATTTTTGAGATTGTGTACTCTTAATGCTTCCTCTAGAGCATTAATTTGCTCAGAGTCCTGGGCTGCTGCTAGCTCTGCATCCTTCTTTTGAAGAAGAGAGTGAGCGCGAATCTTATAGGAAGAAAATTCGGCTTCTAATCGACTGATCTACAAATGACAATAAAAACAAGATTAAAACAAGGTTCCATAGTTTGCAATTGGATAACTACAATATGAAAGCATCAAGAAATCATTTGAAGAGTCCTCTCAAAAAAAATCATTCAAAGAGTGGAACTACACCAGAAATGAAAATTCGGCTTTGTTAGGTCGTGAACACGCTCATACAGAATTTGAAACGAACAACGGAGGTCATTTGAAGACAAAAAAGGCACACAAGTCTGCCTTGTTTGAGTGATGTAAAAATGAGAATCTTAGGTGCAATGGTGGTTATTTAAAGCTAGACACAAACATGTTTCCCCATAACGATAACCTGGACCACGTGTGTGAAACTTGAGAAAAAGGATGCAGGGTCCATAATGACCTATCGGACAACCAAAATAGAAGGCTAATTCACGCCTTCAGGGTTAACGGACCTGGAATAGAAGTAACCAAAAATTATATAGGGGATCTATTGGGTCATAAAATGAGCATACGCAAGTGGAAACGAGCAACACGGGTCTTTGGAAGTCCTAAAATACACATAAATTTGGCTGGTTTGGGTGATGGAAAAACAAGAAGCTGTAGTGCAATTGTGGTTATTGAAGTTAGAAGTGAACATATTATCACCCTAACGATTTTTAATCACGTGTGTGAAATCTAGAGGAAACAGATAGAGGGAATTTTGTTGGGTCATAAAACACACATAAGGAAGTGAAAACGAGCAACCAAGGTCGTTTGAAATCCCAAAAGGCACATAAGTTTTCCAAGTTCAGCTGATGGAAAAACGGAAATCTAGGGTGCAACGAGGTTATTTGAAGCTAGATTTGAACATATATCCCCCTAATGATATCACGAACCACGTGAGACATTAGTGAATTTTGYGGAAAACAAAGACTAGTTCCGTAACGAACTCCTGGACATCCAAAATATAAGGCTATTCACACTTTTTTGGGTTTACGAAGCCTCAAAAGAAAAATACTCGAAAATTATAGAAGGGATTTGTTAGGTCATGTTTGAAGTCCCTAAAAGGCACATAGGTACGTGTGATGTAAAAATGAGAATGTAGGGTGCCATGATGGTTATTTGAAACTGAAACGAACTTGTGATTTGTGAATTTTGGGAAAAATAAAAAGTGTAACGACCTCTAGGAGAACCAAAATAGAAGACCATAATTCACACATTTTTGGGTTTACGAAACCTCGAAATGAAAATATCCGAAAATTATATAGGGAATTTAGTTGGTCATGAAACGCGCATATGCAAGTTGCAACGAGCAACGAAGGCCGTTCGAAATCCCAAAATGCACATAAGTCTCCATAGTTTGGGTAATGGTAAAACGAGAATCTTAGATACTATGGTGACTATTTGAAGTTAGAAACGAACATGTATCCCCCTAACGATATCKCAAACCACGTGWGTGAATTTTAGGTAAAACAAAGCAGGTCCTTAATGACTTCCCAAACAGCCAATAGGCTAATTCACGCTTTCTAGGGTTTACAAGTCCTCGAAATGAAAATATAGGGGCTTCATTGGATCATAAAACGCAAATACGCAAGTTCGAACAAGCAACGGAGGTTGTTTGAAGTCCCAAAAGACACATAAGTCTCTTGGCTCAAGTGATGGTAAAATAAGAATCAACAATGCAATGATGGATATAGGGGTGCTTATTGAGCTAAGCAGCTTACGAGCAATTCGTGTTCGATTCGGACTCAGTCAACGCTCCTCCAGTTGACTCGTGCTCGTTCGAATCAACTCGAAACTCGATAATTTTACACAAAAATCAATAATTTTCTACATAATATCTTTGGAAAAAAAAAATCCATTAACACTTAATAAAACTAAATTAATACACTATAAATGAAAAAATTAAGTAAAGAATTGAAAAAATAGTCTACCGTTTTTCTCAAAAAAATGTGGATTTTAAGAGGACTAAACCATTAGACGAGTAGCTCGTGATCGACTCAYCTCGGCTCGAAATCTAACGAGCACGAGTTGAGCACTCCCGAACTCGTGATCGACTTGCTCGATAAGCACCCCGTGGATATTTGAAAGCAGAAATGAATATGTATCCCCCTAACGATATCCCAAACCACGTGTGTGAATTTTGGGGAAAAGGAAGACAAGTTTGTAACGACCTCCTGGACATTCACATTTTCGACGGTTTACGTGGTCCCGAAATGAAAATTTCCAAAAATTATATAGGCGATTTGTTGGCTTATTAAACACGCATACGCAAGTTGAAATGAGCAGTGGACGCTGTTTGAAGTCCCAAAAGGCACATAAGTGTTTTCGGTTCGAGCGATGGAAAAACGAGAATCTAGGATGCAATGATGGTCATTTGAAGCTATAAATGAACATGTATTCCCGAACGATACCTAGGACCACGTGTGTGAATTTTAGGGTAAATGGAGATGGGTTTGTAATGACCTCGAGGAATGCAAAATAGAAGGCTATAATTAACGCTTTTGGGGTTTTACGGCTCCGAAATGTAAATACCCTAAACCACACTAAGCAAAGGTAAAGAATATCCAACATAAACTGAAAATTCCATTATTATCTACACACAAACTGAAGAGAAAAGACGCGTAGAAACGGGTAAATAATAGTACGGTCTTGCGAAAAAAATAGGATAGACTAGAATTTGCATGTAAAAGAAGTAATGGTACCTTTTCCTTGGCGACTGCCAGTTCAGCATCTTTATCAGTGAGCAATTGAGCTTGTCTCGACATCTCCAACTCAAGCTGGCCTTCAGAGTTCAGACAAAGGAAAAAAAAAGGCAATTAAGAACACATTTAAACTACATTTAAATGAGCCTGGCACTTTGAAATGACACTTATTATTGAAATTACTTTTAATTTTAGCAGATCCAATTTCTGCCCGTACACGACTGTTCTCGGCAGTCTCTAGTTTCGCTTTGAGAGCTGCACAGGTTGCTTCCCAGCCCTCTCTCTCTTTTTCCTGGATCATAATGCCAAATAAGGACCATATCAAAATRCATTAAAAGACCAAGAATGAATCACTGGAAAAAATAAGAAATTCAAGATATTTTTTAAAAGAGTCGAGAAATAATAGTTTCGAAATGCAATAATTTCCATACATCACCACATAACAACACTAAACTAACATTTTATACAGCTGAAAACAACACACCCACACAGATCAAAAGTCCTAGATAGAGAATGGAAGAAACATTCCAAGCAGCAAACACCCAAGGATGCCCATTCAAAATGATAGATATGGCATTAGAATTTATAAGATCCAACATATATCGGAACACYATGGCAACAATGGTTTTGTATTCCATTTTGCMGGTTAGTTTTTAAAAGATTGGTATCATGAGACATCAAGACATATACACTGTACAGTAGTGAGATGCCTGAGTAAAAAAAGTAAGAAAGCAACAATAATATATGTCCCCAACAAGAAAAGAGAACATGCATACAATTCAAAATGGATCATAGAAAATCAAAAGCTAGTAAAGCACCTGAACATGACGAAAGTGTTGTAGATCAAACATTATCTTTAAGGACTCTAACTAAAACAAAATTTTCACAGAAAGACTAGTAAAACACTTTCACAACAGAAACTGCAAAAACCTTAATATTTTAGCTAAATATTAGTCATTCAATCACACCATGCATGAAAATCCATAAAACACATACATGCTCGTAGTTCTGCTGAACAATATCTCCTTTCAGAGATTCAATGGCAGCTTTTAGTCTAGCAGATTCACCAGAAGTAGCAGCTTCCATTTCAGCCAATTTTGATTCTTTTTCAGCAACAAGTACCTGTATATATTGATTGCACAACAGTTCAGCCCAAGGTAAAATTACCTTGTTTGGAAAATGGCATATGATTTAAATTTCTGGAATTGGACCAGATTATATATTTYGATACTGAAGAATTTTAAATATGATATTGATACAAATTCACCATCATCAATGGCTTAAGAACCCTTAATGGGAAAAGGAGATGTTCGTACAATTAGGATGCAAGTACATTAACTGAGAATGATAATTCATTAAATCCCCTTTCGAGAGGCTCACTTTCTCCCACTAAATCGACTAACTCTCTTCAAAATCGAGCATGAACAATTCTTTCTCTACTCTTCCCCATTCATAGGAAGAGTAACTTGCTAACTTAATCTTCGAGCCACTTCTAATTAACTTACTTTGGCATTCTTAAACTATTCCTTCCCACTTAGCTAATTAATGACAGAGGAGAGTGACTTGAATATTAGGTTGGCATCATTTCCCAATTGTTTGACGACATCTATAATCTACTTGATGAGCCATTTTGGTTGAGAGAATAAAGAGAGAGGACAAAAGTAGAGAGAYTGAGGGTTTGGGACAGGTAAWTGGTACAAAGTTTAGGAATAGACTGTTGCAATCATGATTAAAAAAATGTTACTCCCTCCGTCCTTTTTTATTTGCTACATTCTGACTTTCGACACTGTTCATTTGTAAACTTTGACTTGCTTTAATTTTATACATCTACATTAAAACATAGCTATGTGTGATCTTGTTTGATTCGTCTCAATGTGTACTTTTTAGAAATATAATTTTTATAATTTTTTAGCATTTACAACTCAAGATATTGTAATTTGAAGTCGTGTCTCGAAAATTGTGAAAAAGCAAATGTAGCAAATAAAAAGAGACGGAGGGAGTAATTAATGTTTGAATAGGACCTATCGGTCATTTATCAAACAAAACCAACCTTGCAATAGTAGAATTGTCTCTGCATTGACTATGTCAGAATGTACAAACAGTCAAACAGTATATTTAATACGAAGTACATGATAAACTAATGGTCTGACAAACAGAAAGAATTATATGTAACTGTCAATACTTGAAATTATTTTTCTAAGAAATGCATAATTCATTCGCAAACTCTGAACTAAACACCAGAAAGATATGCATGCTATTTCAATTAAATCAAACAGATACTACCAAGCAACTTTACCTGTAGAGAAGAGACATTCTCTGCTGCTTTGTTTAGCTCAGACATTGCTTCGGCAAGTTGTGTTTCCAAACTTTCTACATGCTAAATAGAATCAGATTAAAGACAAATTTTTGAGTAGCACTAAGACATATATGAGACCCAGTAAAGGATTCCAAATGAACAGCATCGTGATCTAAAGAAAACTTGATATTTTAATGTCGGAGCAATTCCATACTCGATCTACCTTTTGATGTTTGGAAGAGAACTCAGCCACAGAAGCTTGTCGCTTTTCCTCAGCTGTTCGTAATAAGCCTTTCATGTTTTCTACCATCTACAAGAGTAGGGAAGATGGTCAAAATGTCAATTAAACATGGGATCAAGATGACAGCTGCAGAACAAATTACATATGTTTGCACCATCTGAACACAACTATAATTTCACGTCATTCAAAGGACCTTATCTTTGTGAAGGTAAAGCTAGAACAGGTTCAGCCTTGCATAACAGCGGAACAATAATCATTTACCTGTTCCTTCTCTAAAAGTGACTGTTGTAGTGCCTCAAGAGCATGTTCCTTCGGTTCCAAAGAATGACGGAGCTCCTCAATGTTATCTCGAAGCCTGCAAGTCACAGCAGCATCTCTAATTAAAAATTAGCATAGAAAGAAATTTATAATGAAATTCGAAGGTCACAACAAAATAGAGAGCAGACACTGAAGCCCATCAATTTCCATATGGCCCAATTCGTTTCTTTGACTAACACATGCTCTTCAAACTAACAACCTGCTGAGGTAAAACTTATTTGAATTTAAACCACTAACAAAGTTAGCAGTATTAGGCATTCATAGCTTATTGAGTTAGCGATTTAGCCTTCATGTGTGTGAGAGTGTGTGAGTGTGTGACTAATGAAGCTTTCAATCTCAGATGGTAATTTAGACTTGCTCCTTTCGTTACCATTWTCTAGACCACACCAAATGAGGCACCATGAAATTCTGATGCAATTTTTTAAYAGAAATTTATCTTTTTACACCTCTAAGTTCAAATAACATGTGTCGGCTAGACATCCATTAAAGGTATCATACTATCATGTACTTCCTCCGTTTCTAAATAAGTGTCTCACTTTGATAATTGCGGTTTTTGAGGCAAAATTTGGTAGAGTGAAGAGGTGCGAGGGTGGGGCCAAAAAAATAAGAAAAAAYGATTAAAGTAGGTCTATTGATGAATATTTTAATAAAATAGGTGTAGAAAAAATAGTATTTTATTTGTGGTCCCCACATAAAAGAGAGAAYAATTGGTATTTTAATCGTGGTCCCTACTCCAAAAAAGGAAAGAAATGAAAGTGAMGCATTTATTATGAAACATCCCAAAATAGAAAGTGAGGCATTTTTTAAGAAACGGAGAAAGTATATAATTTTTAAATGGAGAATATGATGCCTTAAACAAAAGGGAGGAAAATGGGCTTTTTTGGTGTTTGTTGTGAGCCACCAATTCAGGGCACCACCCTCCAAAGGMTSTACTTTACTTGCTAAGCAAGTTGTCGTGTACTGAATCATGGGCACAGCAACAACTAGTGGCATCAAAACTCACAAGAGTAATATTTCAAAATAAGTAAGGCAATGAACCTGCTCTTTTTTGTCGAAGTAGTAGCCCATTTTACTTAGGTGTCAAAGGTTAAGCTCATAAAATTTGTTCTAGAACTATATAATGAAGTCAATTAGTAAAGATTCAGAAAGAACTTACTTATTGTTCACACTCCTTAATTGCTGCCTCTCCCCATCCATCACTTTTAATGCTTCATTTGCTTGTTGCCGTGTGCGATCCAACTCTTGCTGCAYTGTTGAAAGTTGTGATGAGGCTTGTTCTGCTCTTTCATTTGCATCACTGAACTTTGCCTCGAAATCATCTTTTTCCTGCATAAAACATTACAAACAAATCAAAAATAAACTTTACAGACAATCAATTTTGATAATATAGTCACACAAAAATTTGCAGGGTTGCACCAATCAGTGCATTATGTCCAAAGTAGACTGGAAATCTCAACACATCCACATTCTTAAAAGCCTAACTTATCCTACGATAAAATAAATGAAATCTAACACAAAAGAGAGAATAAACAAATACAGGAGGGAATAAGCTGATTCTTTCAGGAATATTAAGAAGAAAATTCCCTACCCCTCTAATAAAGGCTTCACATAGTAGTTGGTACCTAGTACTTTCTGCATAACATAAACCAAATTTAAGACCTTATCATAAGCTTAAGGCTTAAACTATAAATATAATAGCTTGCCTCAATGTAATGCTAACTACTGGGTCACAGAAATAACGACAGTTAGACATCCATTTCCAATTCGAGTCAAAGATTCACTACTATTTCCATTTTCAATTGCAAAGAACTGTTTAGATCACTATATTGGCTATACTTCATTTCATTGTGGAGTATTCCAAGTTGTCACTTAATCAATCAAGACTTGACTACTTAAGAATCAGTTGGAAACAACCTCTCTTTCATAGCAACACCTTCCCAAATGCTACACATGATCAGACACATTAAAGGCAATAGATGATTTAAATGCCCGGACATTCAGCACAAGCATTAGCTGTTTTCTGTATATAGGTTTCATTGGCTTCTGTGTACTCCACTAAGAATAACAGAGCATACTTCTTAAGTTTTTAGTTCTCACTTCTAAAACTTACCTTCTGAATATCTTGAATGCGCTGCTTTGCCCTTTTGTGAAGCCTGCTAAATTTGGAATCAAGTTCTGAATATTTTTCATCGCGTTCTTTAATTTCCTGCTCCATCTTTTGTTGAGCTACAAACAGAACATTTTAAACCACATTAATATAATTTCCAGACCAGATTATCAATGACAGCCCTTCTTGAACATCTATGTTTTGAACTAAAGGTTGATGAGTTATAAGCGCAATTGCGCAAAGTACAAAGAAGAACATGACTGAATCCTTACAAATCTTAGTACAATTTTCTTACTGAGACAATTCTGAGTTCACTTAGCAGTCAGCACTATGAAAGACACATCAAAATAAGTAAGCAAAAACACCARGCCTGACCTTCAGCAAGCTTGACTGAAAACTCTTGGGCCTTAGCATCTGCTTCTGAATATGATTCTCTGAGATGCTTTAGTGCCTCTTCAGCAGCATATCGTGTCTGCTTTTCTTCCTGCAATTCTTTATTCAGCAAATCTATTTTTTCCTGCAATGCCTTTACAGCATCTGATATTGCATTCTCATGCTCAGGCTTTTGATTTTGTTCGGAAGATCCAGTTGAGTCTACACCTAAATTCTGCACATGCAGACCCTTGATCTGAGACTTAAAGTACTCATTTTGAAACTTGAGCTCCACAATCATCTGGACTAGCTGATCATGGGTACTACTGGGGTCATGGCCAGAATCTTCTGGATTATAGGCCCCATTCTCTCTAGGGTGACACCCATCCAAATTCGTTTCGACCAATTGTTTCACCAGTTTTGAGTCATCTTCTGGTGTTGTCTCTAATATTCCTTCGGCACTCCCTTCGTGGTTCGACATTTACCTGTATTCTAAAATAGCAAAGACTCATTGCCATGAGCTTAAAGTATTCCAACAAAAGACCCCTCATCAAGAGTTGGAACAATCAAGTAAGCATAGAAGTTGTACAAATCAATCTAGAAACATATATTATTGCTATTTGCTAATGTTGGGAAAACAAAAATCCTCTTCTATAGCCTCCTTCACCATCACTAATACCAAAATTTATTTATTTATTTATTTATTTATTTATTTTAAAGTTCATCCCCTCGTATGGGACTAAGGCTTTGATTGATTGATTGATTTTAAAGTTCATCCAATAGAGTAAACTAGCAATGTGACTAATTTATTTGAACCACTATAGCATAATCAATGTATAAATAGTGTCCATGCCACATATGTCACCAAATAATGAACATCTTCCATCCAAATGAAACAATGTGGTCAACTACTCACTGAATCAAAGACTAACAAAGCTGAGAGTGATCAAACACTGASTAAGCTCGAGCTTGGATTAGGCACCTTGATTTACGCTCCCCTCGATTTTTTCTTTTCAATTTGTGCTAGCTCTGCCTCATGCCCTCCAAAGTCCAAACCTAATTAAAAATAATAATAATAATAATAATAAAGTCTTTTGATCACCTTTGTCGCTTGTAAACTCTTGTTTTATAATTATAATAAATAATAATAATAATTACAAAAAATAATAATTAAAAACAAAACCTAATAATCAAACTCATGAATCACATAATCAGTTAGGAATATACTATCTCAATTCAAACTTGAGACATTATCAGATAATTAAAAACACAAATGTAAAAATCCTAAAAGCTAATCTATGATCACACTTGAGTTATATAAATTTCTAGTCGTCCACCAAACATATCATCAAACCGACACTAATCGAAAACACTGTAATTGGGAATGACTTCATTGCATTCGCAAGAAGAAAACAAAATTAAACCTCAATTTGCAGAAATCACTGGAAATTGGCAAAATTAACAGCTAATTTCCACATTATTGAAACCAATACATGAGAAATCATCGATTCGGCAAATCAAAGGACAAATTGCGCACACAAATCGAATTGAAGAATSGAACCATCAATGAGATGCCTTTAATCAAGGAAATGAGTGACTTTGAAGCAAATTGTTAATTTGAGAAAAATTCAAAGAGCTAACCTGAGAATAGCAGTGAGATCGAAAGAGAGAAACGAGAATGGCGAGTTGAGAAGTTGTGATGTGAGAGTAGATCTTCGAGTTACTCTACTTTTTTCGCGCTTCAACACGAAGGAGTTCAAGGTACTCTAAAACGCACATCTCCTTCTTCACTAACAGTTTCTTCTTTATGTTCTTGTTTCATTTTTATTTTTTTATTTTCTTATCTTTTTATTTTTTTTTTATTTTTTTATTTTTTGGGGAACTGATGAGCAGGCTTAATACTCCTTCGATTAATTTTGAGCTTTGTCTAATTACTCTAGTTTAACTTTGTCTACAGTTAAAATTTACACATCCAATTGTGCGATTTTTAGTTCATTATTTAGGAGTTTTCACCGCGGCACCCCCTAGTTTATTTTATCTGAATTGCTAAACAAAGTCCATAATTTCTGGAATCTAAGTTCATATTACACGTGAACTTRCATATTTATCCTTCACTAACTTTTCTCCCTAACCCCACCCAATTCCCTCCCTACGACACCGTTGACCACCATCGAGTGTCAAATTCCGGCCGTACTAGTGCATCACCATCGGAATTCTAGCCGAAACACATCATAGTAGTTGTCGGATGACAAATGGCCGACAAAATTGAGGTATGCATCGTTGCACGCTTAACAAATTAACAAAAGGACCATGATTTGGGCGCCTGGCAAAAGCGCCCCAACCAAGCGCCCCAACCATGGCTCAAGCGCCACAACTATGGGTTGGGGTGCTTTTGCTAGGCATCATGCTTAAACAAAGTCCAATATTTGAAATTCAAATAATTTTTGGCGATTTTTTTGTAATTTTAAATTCGTAATTAAACTTCTAATTAATATATTTAAGCGATTTACTTGGAATTTAATTAATTTAGCAGTTTTCCACAAATTCTTGGCATTTCTAATAACAATGCCAAATACAATTTTCAAAGGTTTTTTTAAAAGGTTCGATTCTGGTTTTGATTCAAAGGATATAGGGTTCTTAAGGGTACAAAGCTCGTTCTCAATTAGGCACCATGTTGGAAAAGTAATTTAAGGCCAATGTCTCAATTTCTATCAAACCCTTTTGGCATGCTCCTTGTTAAGAAATTTGATTTTCTAATGGCGCAAGACGGTGTGGACAAAAATTTTTTCTTGATTAAGTGTCATTATTATTATAATTTTTCGGGAGTTAAGCATTACATCTGATTACTCATAGTGATGGAACACTATGATATCATTATAATGTCAAAACATCTGCTTTCTTAAAGTCCACTTCAAGCATCCATATCAGGGAATTCTTGTTGGAAGGTGCCCTTCTTTAGCGATGCCTTGTATAAGCATACTCTACTAATCCCACTTTCTGGGGATGGGATTTCATAGGTCCAATGGTATTTTATGCGGCTCCGAACTTTACTTCCCACAGCAATTACTTCCTTTCCCGATCCGTGTTATTCAATCAATCCTTGTAGCCATGGAAGATCATTTTACACGCATGTTTACATCACTTCTTCACGCCTACATCAAGAGCACTAAATGCCATATAATCTGCGATAAATGTCGCGTCTCTCTCTTTTTTTTAGGAATCCTCTGGCCGGTGAATAGCTATATTCTTGCAAAAACAGGATCCACTTTTGTTGTGGCAGGCCTTATTGGGGATTTTCTGTTAGGAACAAAGATCTATTATGTCCTTTTATCGCACTCTTTGGATTTTCTGTTATCAAACAGTTCTATCTCGCGACTAAGTAATCTTGCATATTGCTTTCTGATTTCTTGATAAACGGAAACCGTATCTTTGATGGGTTATAGTACCATTTTTTGACATCAACGGATTCACATATACGTTTGCGCAATGACCTACACGAGTAGTTATCAGGACTTCTACACTTCTCCATATATGGCCTCAATGGGTGCAGAAGTTCTGCTAGCAAATGTCGAGGGCTGCGTCCGATTTGGGTGTACTAACTTCACCTTACTAACTCTTCTTGTTTTCCTCGTTTGATACAAGAGTGAAACATACGCTTCTACTTAAATCCAAATGGACTGGTGCCATTGACCAAGACACCCTTAGATTACATCTATGGGAGTCCTTCACCTTGCTTATGCAATTATAGTAAAGGCTTAATCGGTTTCTACAACTCTCGAAAGGAAGTGCGGTGGCGACCTTCTCTATCGTTTCGAGTATAATAACATAAATCCACATAACTTCACACTATGTAAAATGCATGAATTCAAATCTTAGCAAAACCAATGTTCATCACACTCAACAAACATTTTTGTTAACCCTCCCTCCAAGACAGGCACGAGTAGATTAGGTCACTCCCGAAACCCAACGGGTCCGAGAATTGGCCTCCTTCGGTGTATCCGTCGCGTCCTCACTGGAATGCTTGGCCATTGGAGGCATAGGTTAGAGGCATAGGTGGTAACCGTACAATGCATAAGCAGATAATTTGGGGTGGGAGTAGATCTCACTCTACAGTTGTGGATCCTTTATCGTGTAGATGTTGATGGACATAGGATTTTCTCTTAGATAGTAGATATCGCGAATTTGGATGCAGTCTACTACTCTTATATACGTGACGAATGCATATTCCTTTGGGAGGGAAGTCCATTGGTACTCATCTTGCATTACGTCAAATACTCCACAGAGAAGAATCCTGTTGGCACTATGGCTCTTGAGTACTCCAATTGATTCCACTTGCACCAATTTAGTTGTGGTTTCCTTCCCATGAGCATAGGAATATTTCAGACCGTTCTGCTCAAGTAATTAGTGTGTATTCTCTCACTTATGACCCAATTGGTGGTTATTTCCGTGTGTTGGGTCCTCATTCGGGGTCACTTGACGCACTAAGAGCGCCTAACAGAGGGGCCTCCACTTAAGACTTGGTGCTGGTGCCTACTTGTAACCAACTCTTAATTGGGCTAATGCCGTCTTTCACGTACCATTCGCATAATGGAAATGCGCAGGAATCCACTCTTCGAAACGAAAGCCTCTTACAGAGGCCCGTAATTGATTTCTAGTAGGGGCCCACCTCTATCACTGGTTGGGATTCAGTCAAAAGCTTTACGTACCCTTGTGTCGTAGGCCCTTAATGGTGCTTACTCAATTTGTGTTGGACCCCTTTTTTTTGTGTGAACACACCAGTCAAACACGGTTAGGCGCCTACACCTGTTTGAAAACATACAAGCACTAATCAAAACAACCCTTAGGTCTGCGCTCTTTGCGATCTGATTTTGGTCTGTTTTTTTGGGGAATCCTAGTGGGTAACACCAAAATGGGTTTCCTCTTACTTAATGTCCTTTTGCCATACTTAAATTTTTTACATCCAATGGCTAACCCCTCCAGCGCATGCATTCTGGATGATTTTAATGGTATGAGCTAATACCTGTGAGAGTTCAATAATGACTCCATTAACTGTACTTTTGTCTTCGCTTGTTAGACCTAAACACTGTGACTTTAATTGTTGAATTTACATGTATAACTGTCAGAGGGTGATTGCATTGGCGGAGACACCACACCACACTTATTCCTTTATTAGGAGAGATTTTCGGGAAATATAACTCAATTCCATCACCTCATTCAGGGCCTATGAACAACACGGTTCTCAATTTGGCATTCTTTTCTCTGTTCCCCTCTTCAACACACTTGGCGTTCATAAATTATTTCCTCGAATTTTTCCCACATCCATCTCCATTTCACCTCTCTTCATGGGCCTAAGGGTCACATTCTTCTCCGGGGGGAATGATCCTTCATCGAAAAACGGATGGCTTGATCGGCGCCTAACAAATTCCTTTTCTTTGTCTCATGCTGGCTTTGTTTTCTTCACTTCTACACCTCCGCCCTCTATTTCAATTTTTGAGTAAATCGCCTACTTCCTTGCGCCGATTCTCTGCCATCATAACCCTCTCCAAATTCAATCCTTTGAAACTACACACAAAAACTAGGGCCAGCAATGGACTCTTGTGAGTGGGTTCAGGCGATTTTATCATGTTGAACCCTACATTGGACCATCTGAGATTGAAGTTGGTCCTTTATCGCCTTATCGCTGAGAATTAAGAACAAGTAAACGAGGCAGATCTCGAGAGTCTACGCAGACCTGATAGAACCAATTAAAAGACTGCTTTTGATCCACCTATTGATATTCACAATTATTTGTGATAATAATCTAAATGAATACAATTATATCACATGCAATAAAACAGTAAGGAGGAACGAGTAGAGAAATATCCAACATCTTGCCTTAATATCATCATACATAGGTTGTACTTTGTTCTCATTAGTCGCATAAAATCTTTCTTATTGCTAACGCCTCAAACCATCTTCCTCTCTTACCTAGCAACAAGGAGTGTTCACTGGCCGTGCAAGTGATTGAGCAACACAATCCTTTTGGGGGTGAATAATACGTGACGAGCATTGAGTTACAAACTCTTTATGGATCGGCGACCAACTATAAGACTGGTGCACATGCAGCTCACTAAAACTAGCTGTCCAACGCACCCACCCATATATAATAAGACCTAATCCCATGCTACACAGAATAGTCTTCTGAACAAGGAGCATACACAAATTTGTCAGGCTAAACTTTTTTCAGAAGTGATGTGTTAGATTGATTATCTAAAATCTTCACTCAGATGAAGGGGATTTCAAGAGATACTTATGTGCGTGGGAATGGCTATATGCGAATATTAACTCTGTATACACTGATTTGGAGTTCATTAAGCCAACTACGCAACGCCATGAAGCGCAAAGAATTGGTTGAGGAAATGTGGGCGAGTCTAAGTTATAGCACCAAATGGGTTACGAATTATTGTGATGAATTGCAAGGGGGATGTGGAGGGAGTGAGACTATTTGGTGCAGGGACGGAATGTAAGTGGCTTAGTCCTGTGTTAGGACATACGAATTGCGAATGGGTGGATGGGTCATTAGTCAAACTTCTCTTTTAATAATCGGAAGAGCCAGACTAGCAAAAAGGAGCAGAGCCAATTCTCACACTGCACAGCGGAGTGTGTAAGAGGATAGGAGAGTCTCGGGTGAAAAGACGCCATCTAGAGTTAATACATTGCCCTCAGGGTTAGTATTCACGTTCCATGCATAAGACTCAATCATAATAATTTTAAACACCCATTTAAGCCAGAGAGGAAGACAGGCTTTTAAGCATAAATTTGGATCCATCACAGAAGGAAGCAATAAGTACGAAGTCATCTCTTTTAGAGGAGTATCTGGAATAATTATAAGGAACTAACAATAGGTTAACCATGGGCGCTAAGACAATGGCATAAATAGAAAAGAGGTTACCACTGGGCAATCGGAACGTGGTTCCCCATCTTTATTAATCTTTGCCCATTAGAGGGGGTCATGTTAGTTGTGGGCCATTCACTTAACTGGCCTCAACCTGTTGGAGCTTAGGAACTCAGTAGCAATGAACTTGGTCTTTCATTCTATGTCTTTATTGAAACTGAAATTCATCTGTTACTCCGCATACAACCTAAAACGAAAAACACGAGCTACCGACGGTATTCATATCCATATACGCTCAATAAGAAACTACAGCTGCGAATTCATTCGAATCACCTCTTTAGGGCATTAGTAACTTGTGATGATGTGCAATCAATATACACGTGAGTCTTAATTAAAATCGATAAGGTCTCTTAAACCGTATTTTTGCATCCACAATTGTAACGAGCGCCAAAATCGTAATTTTCCATTAAAAAATGAAATCCAGAATAAAAATCGAACAAAAAGAAAAAGAATTCGATAAAAAAAGGACACACATAAACGAGAAAAAAATGGGAATAGTTCAACATATCAATGGAAATAAAAGACGGAAAACGGATCTTGGCGTTCCTTTCCTTGGTTCCTTTTGTAATAAACTAAGAAGTATCAATTAAATACAAACCAACAAAACTTTATCCAAGGGGTATTTGGGCCATATAAAATCTCGGGGCATTTTCATATTTGGTCAAATTCAATAGTGGCAATGAATGAAAAGTCACATATTGAAGAAAGGGCAGGGTGCATTAGTTAAACCAAATGCCATCGGTCTTACCGAGATTCGGCATGTAAACAGGTAGGTAACTCATCAGCACATTATATTTCTAAAAATGCGCCATGAGTCTAAATCACAGAGTCCTGTAAACTCATGGCACTCTGATTGGTAATTGCAGGATGGACACATGTTTTCCATCTGCTAGACTAGGCAACCTTCAACTCTGTTGATAATGCCGTTCGGGACCCAAGGCTAGCTCGTGAGGAACTTGCACTAATATGTCCCCTAATCGTTTCGCTTGGGCCAGAGTTGGCACCCCAAGCTAAAGGAAGCTTTCTCTTTAGGCTGATCAAAACAATCATCCGACTTCTAGGGGCAATGGGGTACTTGGGTTCTTAACGGTCCATTAGTTTAACTCACCCCGGGATAATCTATATCCACAACCTCAGAACTTTCCATCCACTTTAAGGTCCCTTTCCTCTCTAGAACCAATTACCGGTTCATGCCCAATGGGCTAAGGATGAGACACACAACCACATCAGACCGAATAGATGCGTAACAATGCTGGGATACCATGGGTTGAGGCCTTGCAAACCAAGCTTATATAGATCATCCTTTTCGGTACGTAAAGTGCACACAATCTCATATCTAAAATTCCAAGGGAGGTTAACTTTAACCCTAACCTATCAATGTATCTACTTGAAAGACGGTCCAGAAGGGCAAACGCCAATCACCATATAAAATGCGGTCTGGGGCCTGGAAATATGTGGGGACACCGCGCTCCAGCCGGTGTGAAAGTGTAGAGATGTCTAGTGAAGATCTCGCCACTGGTAAAACTCAAATCGGTTTCTGCCTGGATGGCAAGTGGGGTGCCTTAAAGGGGTATTTCCAAGGGATCCATACTCTCCTACTGGAGTATAGAGGATCGCGTTCCGGGATCCAGTCTGACACAAAGGTATGTCACAGGCACTATCTCCACCATGGCTCAAAGGGGGATCGGATCTCTGCTTGTCTTACTCTCCATAAGGTGTCTCCCTCATGTTTAACAGGTCTGCCATTCCACATCACTAAGTTTTTTCTTGGGACAGGACTGTACAAGTGGCATTTCTTCGCTCTATCAACCCGAGATAAGAGATGCTGGCCTCCTTATAAGTGCTGGATAGCACAACTAATCCTTTATACAGAGTGTCTGATCAAGTTATCGCAATTATGAGCGCGTTCTAAACCCCCTGGTTTCTTGGCTTCAAAGATTTCGGTATGGTCAAGTTGTTTACCTCACCTCCATAGTCAATAAAGCTGTATACTGTCGCACCATCTCAAACCACGCCAGTAAAATAGAGAACGGTCTTCCACTCACGCAAACGTACGATCAGCCCAGTTTGTTGAGCGATAACAACGCAGAAGATACAATGTGGGGATTACTATGTCCTCGTAAAGGAATTACCAGAAATTTTTGGGGACTAGCCGCACAACTTTATCAAAAGCAAAGCAACAGATAGTCCAGTCCAAGGATGACGGGTTCAGGCTCGTAAGTCAAACTCGAGGAAATCAAAGAATAAGGAATGAGAATGAACCAAAAACTTCCATCACCTAGAACGCTCGCTGCGTAATATCATGTTGTTAGGAAAATGCACCATTCAATGGCAGCCGAGACACACTGTTCGTTACGATATATCTAACTCTGGCACCAGTTTTGTGTAGATGACATGAGCACAAACACCATACAGTGCATTTTTTGGACCATGCGACTGCTAAGGTGATAAGGTCTTCGGGTCAGGAAGAGATTGTGGGCCATGGAATCTTCAAAACACGGCACACACATAAGAGCCACTATTGGGATAATACTAAGGTAAATGGTTCGCTAGAGTACTTTAAAGAACCACTTAGTTGCCTCACACACTATACCACTAAAAGATGGTTGGAATTTGGGTAAATATCAAAGAGGGTGGGAGATACGTCGACCTTGATCAAAGTTGCTAATAATCCTGCACAGGACCCATGAGGATTCATACAAAGAGAAATAGACTGGACGACGTAAATAGGGGCGCCTATTTAAAGACCGGCTTGTTAGGGGGAGTTAGGAGAAAATGCTCAAGCACATATTACCCGAAGCAAAGCAAGTCAATTACAGCACAATCGCAAAGTAAAAGCTCTCAACAAAGTAAGTCGACATAGCAGCCTCACGACTATTCATCACGAACACAAGCAAGAGTCCTAATTCTAATAGGATAAGTTGAGTCGCAGACTCCTTCCACTAACATATCTGGGATTGTCTTTCCTCATTTCTTTTCTTTTCTGTGGATAGTGTTGTGCGTACGAGTTGGCCAGGCTACATTGCAATAGGAATTTAGTCTTGTCATTATCATTAAGCCTTCCACAAATAAAATGGGCTTTTTATTTTCTTAGCCTGGGATGTGTGACATTTTAGAACTATCCGATGTTGGGAAGTTTAGTGGGGGCGTAAAGAGTTTAGCAAGCTGGTTTTATCAGATGATGTTTACCTTGGCGGACACATAACAATAAAAGTATAAAACGAAAATTGTTAGCTCTTAATGACATTGCTCGAGAGGCCTTCTTTTATAGCTTCGGGTCAAAACAAACTTTTCTCCGCCGTTCTATTACTGCGCATGACTAAGATCGATTTACAAACTCAAAGTGGATTCAAATCGAACACAAACATCAGAATCCTGCACTTTTGGAACATATTTTTAAGGAGCACCATCACTCCATGCTAAATTGTCCCACAGAAGTCTGCAACTCATATTTGCATTACACCTCATCTTCCTTACCCTGGTGCCAAAATCGTACGAAGCAAAGCAAAACAAGTCTCATATCCACAACGCAAAGTCAGGATGCTTTTGTTCCGCGTTCTATCTCTTAATAAAACAAAACAAGTGATACTTATAACGCAGAATAGAGTAAAGGAATTCACTGTTTTCTCAATATAAATGCACGCCGAAAAGGCAAAAAGTTTTGAGCGGTGTTCGACTTCCAACCGCGCTCTCACGCTCTCGGCCGCTTTGTTTGAATACTAAATCCGCACACGGAGAAGGTGTCTGCTGAACTATTATCCTCACACCATTATTTGATACAATGCCCTAAACTATTCTCTATACACAGTAAATGAGGCAAGTAAAGGCTGCCGAACCGCATTCCCCATGTAGGAATTACCACCTATTAGTTCCATACACTTGATTACTTAGACTTGATTTGGGGTGAAACTAGAGTTTGAAAATGATTTCGAACTCTTGTACAGAATCTTACATACGCGAATGTCCCTATGAAATATGACAACTAAAAGTAGAGCACTTTTTGAAATTATTATATAGATTCTTCCAGATGGTCGGTACCTAAGTGATTTTCTTCAAACTCAATGCGCTCTCCTTAATTCCATATTATGTGCGGAGCAAGGGTCCTTTTGCCCCACTATAACCAAAGTAGCATATTCTGAATCAATGTAGGGGGATGTTGCCTACAACCAACTCAAAAGGAATAACGGTTACAACTCTCTATCTAAGAAATCGCCAATTGAATTCATTTCCCAAATCCTTCATCATCAAACAAGCTTCGAATTTGATCCCTTCCTCCCTCACTTTTCATTCTCAAAATAAATGAGATTAGCTATTCTAGAACCCATTACCACAATCCTTAGTGACTTGGGAAGAACACCTCCTTCATAACTAATCAAACCAACCTCCTCCATCCCTCAACTTTGGTGTAACATCCTGAAGATTGTGTATAAAATAAGGCGGTTAATAGAAATCAGACACTTAGTTCAAACAATACCGCGGGGATGAGTTCTTCCAAGGGTATTTGGGGGTTATAAGAGTGCATTTCTGGGTGGCAAAATGTCTCATAAATAGATACTGTCGACATCCTAAATCTTGTTGTGGACCTAAGTACATAAGTCAGTTCCTTTAGCTAATGCTCTAGTCATATTGCGCTATCAATAAACCTCTATTAAGATCAATCGTATGGTGGGAACTTCCCATGACTTTTTTTGGTTTCTTCAAATACGGTGGGGTACAAATTTCTCTCTTAACGCTTCCTTAAATTCTGACCACCCAAGTTAGGCGAAAAATTGACCAACATATCATGAAGAATACAAACACATCACTTTTGAAACGTACAGAAAGACTTTCTCAACATTTACAGCATTATTAATTAGGAGCACACATCTCAACCAACAACTCGATAATAAGAGTGCAAGAAAAGGCATAAGCTATCCCTAACATAGGGCTCAAAATCATAAGCCTATCAGAAGCAACAGTAGACACTCAAAGCCAGTAATATTGTATATAAAAGATGTGTATAGGCCATATGCTACTAGGCGCATCTGATAGCATTAAAGAGTTTTATCGCATTGGGAACAGTTTACTCTATCTAATAGCACAAGAAAAGTTACCTTCCATTGAAAAAAGCTCACTTGGGTCGTCAAATATATTTTCACCAAGCTAGGAAAAAGGGTGTGCATATAGTGGGGGTAGGAGCTTTAGCGCTGCCTACGACAAACTGACTAATGGATATGGTAAGTCACGAGATCATACTCTAAACTCTTCTCGAGACCAGACCGCGAATTTTAGGGACTCGCTCGCTCAATAATAAGATATTGGGCAGTCAATTACACTGTTAAGCACATAAATCGGAGGAAGAAAAGGAGTAACCTTTAAAGGAGGTTCTTTGGGTTCAGCTAGTCTAATCGGAGTTGGCCGTCAAACTATTCTTGGTGGGGCATGAGCTGAAGACACAAGGGCACACAGAAATAAGATATATTTGTCGGAAAATTAAAGGCAAGCAATCTAGACACATTAAAGCATTCTTCCATCTATAAATAGAACTATTTAACATCTAGCATACTCGTGTTAGTTTCGCTCTTGACGGATACTCAAGGAATTATCCATTATCTATGGAGGCACTAATCTACCTCTTTCTCTCGATACTATTGTTTTCGCGCTAATACACTATTTTAGAAGACATACTTCCAGTTTGTAATGGACACCCGATGTGGATAATTAAAAGTGCCACCTAAAGTTAATTGCTGCTGTCGCAAATCAAATCGCACTACTCAATCTTTATAACAAACGTGAGGATATTTATGCTTTTGGGATGTAGGCTTAGGGACATTTTTAGTGGCATGGTTCCATCTTTAATATCCGGTTGCGGTAACAAAAAAGACTACTTGATCTCTAGTTTTATTATCAATTATTCGGAATTATATCTGTATTGTTCGTAAACAAATATACTTCGTTGTAGGAAAAAAAGTTAGGGAAGCAGTATGTAGACGTGGCTCAATATACGGTATTAAACACGAAGAGGATTGCTTAGCTAAGGTGAGTTTTAGTGCACGTAGGTTTACCAAGTTGGCTCAGCAGCGTGCGAGGAGCTCAAAGTGCGCGTGACAAAACTGCTTGCCATACCACTATTCTACCTAGGAGTTGCGCGTAGTAAATCGGACCGCGAACTTATGGCGTATAGATTGCTGACAGTGGGAGGAAGCGAAGCGTTTTTCGGGGCGGACGTGGTATGTCAATGTTGTTGCGTAGACACCTGGAGTGCACGCAATGAGCGTGTAAGTCGGCGCGTGTTTAAGAGTCCGAAAATCTCTAAGGTGCCAGCAGATAGCGATGAACATGCAACAAACGTCACATCAGATATGCACAAACGGAGGCTTCGCCGAGGTCCAACTTCGAAATGGCGTAACTAGATCACGCTCAGCTGCTTAATAACATCATAGATGCTATGGAAAAATCGAATCAAACAAATCACTATAAATAAATATATCATTGGAAAGCTTTTGGAGTAATAACTTCCAAATGCATTGCTTCCCATAAGATTGGAGTCAAAGGTGAAGGGATTGCAGAGAAAGGTATGGGCTCCATTGTGTAAGGTGTTTTGTGAGTGTAACAAAGATGATCACTAGAAATTCAGACTACCTTAATAGAACCTTACAGCAAAGGTAAATTCTAAGACATAAACAGAACAACTCCGGCAATGTTATTCACATGAATAATAATTCATCGGGAATACGATTTTGCAAATTAACTCAATGGGTAAACTTACAATCTTGAGAATAAATTTTCAAAAGGCTAGCAAAATCAGTTTAGGGCTAGATTTGCGATAGATGATGGGTGCAAGCAAGAAAGGAGGAAGGACATTGGACAGCTAAAGGGTCTAAAGAATGCACACTAAAACCCATTGGGCGTAGACAAAACTGTAATCAAACCAACAAGACTAATGAATCAGAAAAGGGAGAATCGATAGGACACAATATAACAAAAAAATTAGGGTAGGTTGAAGTGAAAGGATGATTGTAGAAAATACAAATAAACGAAAATGACAAAAGTAGGAGAGAAAATGACAATAAGGTAGTCTATGTTGAGGCCTGAGATTGTATTATTGAGTGGTAGCGTGTTATACATAACGGTCGGTAGTTAGAAGAGTGAAAGTGCCTATAATAGTCTAAACTTATTAAGCATCGGGATACAATCAAAACGTACAACTTGAATCTATTTTTACTCAGGCCATGCAAGGACAAGTTCACAAGGAAAAATGGGTGTATATAGGTAGGAAGACATTATATGTTAAATAATATAAAATTTGGCAAGAATTATCACAATGGGAGCAAGAAGTGGTCGAGAACCTAAAATCTGTACAATAGATTGGCGGGTCGAAAACAAAGTATAGACGGAAAAAAAATAAAGTATTAAATTATAAGGCTGGGCACGCAATTTATTTATTTTATATATAAAATAAGAGTACTCAATTCATGATTTCAAGATTGTTATTAACCCGAGTCTCCCCGGTAAATAGTTACCACACGACGTTGGAGAGAGCCTTACCTTAGACAGAGATGCGGGTGAAAACAATCTAATTTCAATCCCTTTCCGAAATACAGAATATATTTTAGCAAATGTAATTGATTTGAAAAGTAATGCGAAACTTACATATATGCCCATTCTTGTCTACCCATCCATGTTTTACTTTTTTCAATTAGGAATCTTTTGTAAGACTTGAACAGCTTGCATACCGTCATCTTTGTAACACCCCAAATTACTCTCTAAAGGATTAGATATAATATAAATATGATTTAGAGAGTAAACCAAAGGGTATTACTGCCACGTGAAAACGTAAGGCGAACAGAGTTTTGCAGCGGAAAAACATACTTAACTTCATTCATAAAAATAATAATAAGAAAGTGATAGTAGTAATAGTAAATGGTCAATACATAGCCGAAGAAACAGAAATACTAAATGTCGTTAAACTTAAACTAGGTGATTGACGCCAACACGTCCCAATGCAGCACTCAAAATATGCCGAGATCATCACCACCTATTACTTATCACAATTGATAAGTAGGGCAATTGTACGTACCTCAATCCTCGCAATAGAAACCAAAGATTATCAGACGAAACTCGAAATCCTAATCCTGAATCGGATATTCCATCCTAAAAAATAACCATAATCTCAATCAAACACTTGTTGATAACACAAAGATTAATTATATTGACCGCTGACAACTAGTTGTGCATTGGACAAAGATTACTACCTTATAAAATAATATTTGTTTTATATTAAAATCTTTGAGTAACAATAGGTAGTGAAAATAGTGATATATGAAGTAGTAATAATGCAAATGATAATTAGTGATAATACTAAACGTATATAGATAGTTGTAATGATGGTAAACAACAATACCATTTCCAAGAGTACCATATGATAATAAAGTAATACAGTTGACAATAAAAGGTAATAGTATAAATATAAATGTGTAATGTAGAGTTTGGCAAAATAAGCTAGAAGACTTAGGAGTAATAGAAGTACTCACGATTATGTTAATTAGAAGATGAGAGCATTGTATACTATGGCAGACACAAAATAAGAAGCACAGTGGGGAACAGAAGATGCTTACAAGCCGAACAGAGAGGGACAAACGAAACAGAGGAGAAGGAGGAAGAGATGGTGCAGCTGCCCAGTACACGGCGCGGTACGACGGAGCAAAGGTGACGAACAGTGAAATAAAGGAAAGAAAAAGTTTGTGATTTTTACTGAGATGGGTGGGATTGCAATAAAACTTTCATCATTTAGGCAAAATGAATTGGGATTTCTGATTAATCTCAATCTATGACAATGGTAAGACCACAAAAATGTCAGTAAAACTAGTCTGAGCTAATTCGGTATAAAGGGAATGGGAGAGAAGGGTGATGATAGTGTTAAGCTAACTTGTAGGAATGGTGAAGATGAGTGTAAGCTTAAATTGTAGGAATGTGGGAAAAAGTGATGATGATAGTATGTTAACTTTGACTTGTAGTGTGGAAGCACGGTGATAGTAATAATTTTTTTTTTTTTGGTAATCTAGTAGTTGTGGGTTTGACCTAGTCAAAACACCAAATAACATTTATCATCTTTAGTAATTAGACTCTTTTATTAGAAAAGTGATAATCGAAGAGTAAATTTATGAAAATCATTTAAGAAAAAAATATTTAAACATGTTTAATGCTTAATTATGATAAATAAGCTATAAAATACGGGGTATTATATGTAATTATGAAATTCGTTGATTCATTGGCAACAATTTGTTTCGTAATTTGAATTAAATATTACACTGGAGAAATATGCGTATTTCGGTTTTGTTTGTAATTGTATGTAGTTTGCCTACACCCGAATGCTCTGATGGAACGGAGACTACCAACTCAACTGTCACCGATCGGCATGATTTAGTTCCGCGTGATGACCCGATTGATGTGGGTTTAAGACACAAAGGTTAATATATGTTAAACTTCTTCTTGGTGATTGACATACGTCTTCATTTTATTGTTAAAATAGACAACCCTACTAGATATTGGAGTGAACGGTAGTATAAGATGTAAGTGGGATTGAAGAACCCTGCAACTCGATCAAGGTCAACAACGTGGA
>SNQN01000272.1:156409-158909 GCA_008642245.1 Bassia scoparia
CGTGGAAGGAGAGACTTCTCTATGCTCGTGTTCTTATTGAGGTACATATTGACTAAGAATTTCCGGACTCCATCACTTTTCTGAATGAATTGGGAGATAAAATATCTCAGCAAGTTTTGTATGATTGGAAGCTAGTGAAATGCACAAAATGCAATCAATTTGGGCACAAAGTAGATGTTTGCAGGGTTGTGACAAGGCAAGTACGGAAGCCCAACGTACCAACAGTGAACCCGGCTAAAATGAGTCCTATTGTGGCTTTGGAGGTAAGAGGCAGAACACCTGCTCGATGCCATTCAGCTAGTAGAATGGGAAAAATGAAGGGTTTTTAGGAGGGAGATGGGTAGAAAAAGCTAAAAAAATAAAAAATAATTTTAAGTTGTCACGTGACCGGCACATGGCAGGTCAACGCCGGATACCGGTCAAGTGTGGTGGTTAACAAACACTTAGGCTACATCAGGTGGTTTTAGACGAATAAACTTACAAAAGGTGGTTTGTGACAAAGACCACCTTATAAAAGGTGGTTTCAGACAAAATTGCCTTAATATATTAAGTACTATTATTATTATTATGAAAAATTGGGGATAAATACCTAATTTTGGGGCCTTTTTGAAAATAAATACGTAGTTTCGTCATAAACTTTAAAAATCGGTACCTACTAACACTTAAACTAACAGATCCGTTTGTGTAAATTGACTATTTTACCCTCCCTTATAATTAAACCCTCTCAACCTCGCTTCTTTCTCTGCCTTCTCCCTCGACACTTCCTTCTTTATCTTTCCATTTTTTTCTTCATAATCTTCCTACCACCCTCCTCCTTACCACTCWTCTTCCTTCCCTCCATCATCACCACCTTTGCAACATCACCGGTCCACCGCACAACCCCCACCTACAGTCACTACCACCCTAACAACCTCCAACCTCCCAACAGCCCCACCGCACGTCCCTTGCCTCCTCACTCAACCACCTACTCTCACCCATCCCACCAAACTAAACTAAACTGCCACCACCTACTCAAATCACCAACAACCGACTCAAATCGTCAACCACTTAACCAGACTTAAATCGCAACCATCGACTTCAATCACCAACCACCACCACCGACTCAAATCACCAACCACCCCTCAAATCCCCAATTGAAATTGAAATTCCGGCCCCTAATTTTAGCTCGAATTTCCCCCAAATTCGATTTCCTCTATTAGAATTCTATTTGTGGGTGTGGTGGTTTGTGATTCAATTCGTGAGTGTGGTGGTTTAATCCGTGGGGATGAATTTGTTTGTTTGGTTGCGTTGATTGCGGTGGTGGGGTCAAATTGTAGGTGGTGATCGTGGTTCGTGTTGTGTTGACTGTGATGGCGGTGTGGGGAAAAAGATTGCCACGACAATGGAGGTGGTTTGATTGCCAGTGGTGGCAACAATTGGAGGTGAGGTGGGAAGAAAGAGAGTCACGTGAGTGACATGTGAGGGATAGTCCATGTGGCTTACATATAATCTCTATTATATAGGGAAGGGGGGAGGAAGATGGTGTCCCCCCTTAAATGACCTTTATAACCTTAATGAATTTTATTTTTTTTTAAATTGAAGTGCCTAAACTATCCTTTACTTAATATGAGATTTAAATCGAAATTTCATTTATTATGTACTTAATTAGTACAAAAGCTAAATCAATGAACATTATTAGTCCAGATTGAATTGAAACACATACGGTATAATATTGAATTTCATGTTACATTTATTTACAAAATAATTACATTCAGATAATTGTATTACTTATTGTATTACTAAATTAGTTATAAACATTTTAATTTAATACATTCTTATAATCATTTTTAATGAAATATTACAATTTTTATACGTCTAAGCACGCATCGGCGTGCACATTAAACTAGTAATAGTTATGTTAAGTTTGACAGAAAATCGACACTAGGTACGTGATTTTTAAAATTTATGGCGAAACTAAGTATTTAAGTAAAATAAATCTGAAATTAGGTATTTATTTTCAAAAGCCCCAAAACTAGGTATTTATCCCCAATATTTTTTATTACTGTTATATTTATTATTATTATTATTATTGTTGTTATTTAACTTACGATTAATATATTGAACTATAGAAAGAACATTGTTAAGCAAACTACTACACCAACTTTCATAATGTAATTATAATAGTATTTTGTGATTTAGATTAATTAGTTAGTAAAATCATTAAGCTGAGCAGAACTGAATCACTGAAAGGGTTAAACTGAAAATAAGTGAAGTAAACAGACTCTTAATTGAACTTGATCTAAACTCATCGACTCCACGTATGCCGCCTTAGCTATAGTCATCGATCTAAACGCGTCGTTTAAGCGAAGCAATTGCTGGGCCAATTATAAACACCGCAGACCAATACCGCAGGCCCGTCAAAACCAAAACAAAATCTGGATTATCAATCAAACCTTTTATACACAACGCTTGCCTAATTTATGGGTTTTTTCTCTTTCTCAATTTCCCTTTCTCTCTCTTT
>SNQN01000272.1:163909-172713 GCA_008642245.1 Bassia scoparia
ACATTGAAGAAATTAATGGAGGGTCTAATTTGATGAATTGAATTTGGTTAAGTTAGATGCTGAGTTTTGAGTTTGACCATTTAGTCGGATCTTCAAACGGGTTGGTTTGTTTAGCTGGAGCCGTGGATTATACTTTATTCTGTACAATCCGAAACAACAAACGAGTCGCACACGTATTACCCGGTGACTATGATATTCTGGAAAATGTTCGTCATCCGCTTGTTCTCTTGGGGATTCGGGTATGTGTCTTCGGTCGATGACTATAAGGTGGTAAAGATTATGTTGAGCGTAGACAAGGATGAATATGCGAATTGCTCATGTCTCTCTGCTTAAGACGAACTCTTGGAAGAAGGTTCGACTTGATATTTTGATGGATGTCTATTAGTTGGACGAGCAAAGGAAGCTAGGGCTAATGAGACCCTTTATTGGATTAAGGTTGCTGACCAAGTGAGGCATAGAACTCTCGGGTTCGATTTGGCCTCAGAGACTTTCATTGGTTCCGTGATCTCAGAATCGATTGGTTGCCCGATGAAGTGTTGTGTGTGATGGGAGGGTGTTTGGCTAAGTGTAGGTCTAATGCTGGGAATGAAGTGATTTTAGACATTGCGCAAGAGTCCCGGGAGGGTGGTTAGTGTTTGTTTGGCATGTGATTTCCGCATTGATAGTAATAAAGAGGTGGTTGGGTTCACCAATACTGGCAAGATTTTTGTTGCTGAAAGACGCGGCCAAAGGACGATCAGCATGCTGGATTGTAGCTCAAACCGAACTCTTTTTAACATTTGGAGGATCCAAGGAAACTCAGATTAAGAGTTATAATCCTACTGAAGCTCCACCACTCCCCCCAACTTCTGAGGCTAGTTCATCAGCTGAGGTACATACAATATTCTGTTACTATTACTAGTATTGTGTCTGAATTATTGGTTGGTTAACTATCTTCTTTGTTTTGAAATTAGGGAACTTGGGCAGATCATATCGATGAGACGACTAACTGGATTAGATCAAGACCAATATGCTCCATTTATCAAGATTCAAGAGAGGCTAGAGTAGAAATTGATAGATAAGTATGYGAACCTTTTGCTAGGTATTGATTGTAACTTTGTTAACTTTTGCTAGGCTAAGCAGCACTTTTATTAGCAATGCTTGAATGCTAAAGCTTTTAACTACTCTTAGGATATGAGAAACCTTTAATCTAATGGTCTTAACTAAGTAGCCTTWGTAACCTTATGTTATGATATGAGCAATGGAGTGTTACTTTGTATCTAACTATAACTGCTGCGGTATGATCAATTGAGAACAATGTTATYTTGAGCTCTTCAAATGGTGTTTGGTACGGTGAAAGTATTACTTGTTGAAATGTTGTAAAAGTGTGCAGCTTTAGAATTTGTTGACGGTGTAAGCTTGAATTGTGAAGAGCTTCAGGTGAGTTAGTGTGTTTAGCTGAACAGGAAGACACTTTTAGGAAATTCTGGGTTGGGCTTGGTTATATTAACAGATTAAGTGGGGGAGTATTACGTTACTGTGTTGGGTATTTAAAGMGCAATGCTGCCTTTGCTGGTTTGATCTGTTCTGCTGCGGATTGTCATTTGTGATCGAGTTTTACTCTAGTAGTGCAGATATACACTAGGAAAAGAAGGCTTAATTGTACGAGTATCCTGAGTGTAGAAAGAATAAGATATGGCATGAGGTCGTAAGAGGAGTCTCTCCTATGGAAAATTAGATAATATAGAATGGTCTAAGATGGTTTGAGGAATGTCAAAGGGTACGGTGTGATATACTGATATGTTATAGACTGAAATGTATTGGGTTAGAGGAAAACCAAAGCAGATTTGTTTGAGTGTGGCTGAAACTGATATGTGGCTGTAGGCCGGCCTGTAGCCTAATTTGATGCTAAATACGGAGTAGTAAACAGCGTAGAGTTGCTGGAGATTATATTTGCATGATCCCTTGTATGATTCATGTATATAGCCTACCCCTGATACTCTGAGACTAAGTTGCTGTTGTTAAAATTGAAATGACTGGGATGAGAAAGTTTTTACTTTGTCTGGAACATCAATGCTCGATGTGTGTCTTTAACAACATGCCCTTCTCTGCTAGCAATGTCGGAAGCAGAACTTTGTGATGTTGGATTCGGATACTGTAATTTTTGCGATTTATTATGTGTCTGATTTCGTACTTGATAGTAGTTTGTAACGATGAGGGTGCTATACCCGCACGTTGACAATTGCTTGACATCATGTATGATTGCGGGAAAACAGCGGAATATTCAATAGAAATCTATACTTTAAAACGAACTGTGCACAAGAACTATCATTGATCTCGTCAGCTGTATTTGACTCTGAGCTGTGATAGGTCGTTGTCACTAATCACTAATAGTGGCTTTGAGATTAGTATTGTGAGAATTGTGGCTTTCATAACACTCACATTTTATTTTCTTCATTTCTGGTAGGAGGAATCTAATCCATTCTAATCTAAAGACTAAAGTCAATTATTGCTCGAATGTGTCATGGTGCTTTCTTTTGAGTCTCTTGTTGCACATGCTTAATGCTTAAATAGTTAAATASCACAAGAGTTCTATTTMAACTTTACTGATAYTGACTATGTGAATGTACTTTGCAAGGAAGTATTAATTATCAACCATGCATTTCATTTTTTTCCTTATATGGAGTTGCCAACCTATTATATTTCGTTCCTACTCGTTTTATCCTTNGAACTTGATCTAAACTCATCGACTCCACGTATGCCGCCTTAGCTATAGTCATCGATCTAAACGCGTCGTTTAAGCGAAGCAATTGCTGGGCCAATTATAAACACCGCAGACCAATACCGCAGGCCCGTACAAAACCAAAACAAAATCTGGGATTATCAATCAAAACCTTTTTACCAACGCTTGCCTAATTTTAGGGTTTTTTCTCTTCTCAATTTTTCCCTTTCTCTCTCTTTCTCCTGCGATCGACTAGCAATTTTTGACGCCATGTACGGCGGTTCCGGTTATGGTGGCTACTCTTCTAGAGGGTACGTTCTCTTCACCCCTTTAATTAGTTTCATCTTATTTCGACTATATGATTTAGGGTTTTGTGCGTATATGATTTCACGTGAATTTGATTGATTTATCTTCAATTATTCGTTGCTATTGATCTTGAATCATCGATTGTGTCTGAATTTTCTGATTTGAGAACATAAAAACGATTTATGCTTGAGTATTCGTGAATTTGACCAATTAATCATCGATTATGTCTGTTGTTCATTGTTGTGTTTGACTTTGGCTTTGTTTGGTTGGGCCTTAAGTTTTTTTCCATGAAAATTCAATTTTTTTGTTACAAGAAAATAAGATTGGGAAAATTTAATTTTTTGTTGTCTGGTTCTATGTTGAAAATGTTGGGGAGGAGAATGGAGAAAAACATGGCATTGGTTTCCTTATGAAAGAATTTTTTTATACAAAGTATATATTTTTTTAAATAATTGGGGGAGTTATTTTACTCTTTCGAAAATCAGATTTGCATTTTTCTTCAAGCAAAATAGTGGAGAATGAAATTGTGGACAATCATATATCTGAATAGAGCATTTAATTAACAATTTGGCCTCTATACTGAACATGAAAGATTGGCATGTATTAGAGACCTGTTAAATTTTTTTTGAGGAGTTCTTTTACTCAATGGCTGGCATACTTGTTTTTTTGGTGGTAATTTATGATGAGTATGAATTAGGTTTTGTTGTGCCTTTCTAGAAGGGTAGATTTTATATTTTTATGATACCTGCTTCTTTCAATCATATATGGGTTGAGACTATAGGTATTACTCCTAGGAAATTCTGGGTTGGGTCTGGTTATATTAACAGGTTAAGTGGGGGATTTTTTTTCTGTGTTGGGTATTTAAAGGGCAATGTTGGGAAGCGGGGGGGTTTCGGACGGGTACGAGGTCGGCTCAAAGAGACAAAGAATGATGGAATCAAATCCCTACTTCGCAGTGGGAAGCGGACCAGCAGGATTTCAGCCTTACAACTTTGGAAGCGGCTTTCAACCTTCTGGATTTCCTGTCGTGCGGCTCAGAGGTCTACCTTTCAACTGTACTGATATTGACATCCTTAAGTTCTTTGCTGGACTGGACATTGTTGATGTGCTCTTGGTCAACAAGAGTGGGAGATTTTCAGGGGAAGCTTTTGTGGTGCTMGCCTCTGGAGTGCAAGCTGATCTAGCCCTTAATAGGGATCGACAGAACATGGGTCGTAGGTATGTGGAAGTTTTCAGGTGTAAGAAGCAGGACTACTACAATGCTGTGGCTGCAGAAGTAAAGTACGAGGGTATCTATGACAATGACCGCCCTAACTCCCCGCCAGGTCGATCTAGGAGGTCTGTGGACAAAGACCAATTGGACTACACTGAGATCCTTAGGATGCGGGGTCTTCCTTTCTCTGTAACCAAAGGAGACATARTGAAGTTCTTTGGAGATTTTAATGTCAGGGAGGATAAAGTTCACGTAGCATGTCGTGCAGATGGTAAGGCTACTGGAGAGGCATATGTTGAATTTTCTTCTTCAGACGAGGCTAAGAGAGCCATGTGCAAGGATAAAATGACTATTGGTTCGCGTTATGTAGAGCTGTTTCCTTCAACATCAGATGAATTAAGGCGAGCAAAGTCAAGATCAAGGCAATGATGATTACATTGTAGCCGAGTGCTTTTCTTATTGCAATTTCAGATGCTAGATTGAGTTTACTGTTTTGTTTTTCTTCATTGTTACTTATAGAACTGTACTGTTCCAGCTTTGTTAGTGTAGATTATAAACTCTGATTTACTCTAGGTTTTTATGCTTCGTAATACAGTACAAAGTTTCAAACATATGGAGTTGCACTTGCAGTTTGTGGTTTTATGTAGCTCAACTTTTGTGGGGGATGACCTTTTTTAGTGCAGCTCACTCTTTTAGCATTTGACTGCAGCTGCAAATATACATGTGCGGGAAGCTGATATGCGCACGGCGCACAAAAACTGTTATGTGCACCACTCATTACTGTACTTCACTACTTCCCAGATTTGAATTGATAATTTGATATCCGAGATTGTTGTGCTCATAACATTTTTTTGGTCGCATATCAGTTACAAGCAGTTTATTTTTTAACACGGGGTCAATTAAGGAGTAAAATTGTCATGCTTATTCTTTATCAGATTTGTGTAATTAACAGAGTACAAAAAGATTAATTAATCATGAAAGAAGTATTTTTACTAGATCCTTTAATCTTGTCGAGTATCCCTTTTGGGTAATGGACATTTTAATTGTATGCTTTATTATAATCAAAAGGGAGTGAGAGCAGTTGAACTATCCAGTAACCTTTGTCATGAGAAAGATGAGAGTTATATCTAAAGCATTGGTTAGAGTTGTGAGTTAAACTCACTTTTGGAGAGTACTCATTAAAAGCTACGGTACTCCGGAGTAACCTTTTTTCCAAGAAAAAATATAAAAAGGAAATATTTACCAAAGATACTTGTAAAAAAAAACTTATTAACAAAAGAGGTGTAAGATCCTTTTTCTTTGTTTAGAATTGTATAATACTCTATTCATGTAAATTTAGTTCATTTTTACACTTAGATTTTAGTTTAAAAAAACTTTAATTCAACTCATTTTAGTCCAAATAGTTTAGAGCATCATTACTCATAGATCAAAATAAGTGTTCATGATTTCTCCCTCCTTCTTAATCTCTCATCCACATCAACCAAACAAACATCTCTAATTTCCTCCTAAGCATGTTTATCTTAGAGACTCACCCCCACAATTCAGACTCTGCTCCACAATCAGCTTTTATCTACTCTTTTTAACATTCAGACTCATACAAAGTTTTTACACTTTATCCCTAACACTCACTCAAAAAGTAGAAAAAGGATTAAAAAAATAAAAGAAAAATTAACATGTGGGGTATATCATCAATTGAGTGGTGTCTTCCATAGAGATGTATCAAATTATCACTTAACTTTCTTAGAGCATTACCATCTACTGAGATTTTTAATCTACTATCTATTGTGTGAGATTCGAATTTTAGATACTTAGAGACTCATAATCTAGACTTATATCGTGAAATAAATATAAATTCCACATGCCTAACGTATAACTAAAATAAAAGATGTGTCATTGAAAATACTTTGATTCCAAGTAAAAGAAGATCAAAATTTTTAAGATATGATCACAAAGTATAATCAATATGAAAATGTCTATTATATAAGTAATAAAATAATGTTATAATGCATAATAGGATGTAAAAAATATAGACTTATATATCATTATTACATTATCTAATATTAATTTGCTAATAATGTAATTAGCATTGAATATATATATAGATAATTGTACATTATTATATAATCTAGTATTTGTTATTGTTGTTCGTGTTTATTAAGAAGGTGTTTTTTATTAATTGTATTATTGATTTTTATTATTGATTTAGTTGATTATATTGTTTTGTTGTTGTTGTTGTTGTTGTGTTGTTGTTGTTGTTGTTGTTGTGTTGTTGTTGTTGTGTGTTGTTGTTGTTGTGTTGTTGTTAGTTGTTGTTGTTTGTTGTTGTTGTTTGTGTGTTGTTGTTGTTGTTGTTGTTGTTTGTTGTTGTTGTTGTTGTTGTTTTTTGTTGTTTGTGTGTTTGTTTGTTGTTGTAGTTGTTGTTGTTGTTGTTGTTGTTTGTTGTTGTGTTGTTGTTGTTGTTGATTGTTGTTGTTTTATAAACTTACGATTAAATGTATTGAATTATAGAAAGAACATGGTTAAGCTAATTATAAATCAACTTTCATAATGTAATTATAGTATTTGTGATTTATGTCAAGAATTAGAGGGAGAATAGAGAGAATAGATCTACATTTTATTGATTGTATTGCTTGTGATATGTTTCCCATACAATTACATCAAATATATAGAAACAATAACCTAGAAAATAACCTAACCTAGAATAACTTAACGGGTCTTGGACCTATGGTCCAATACCCTCTAACACCCTCCCGCAATCGTAACGACAGTAACATGAACGTTACGATTGTGAGAAAAGAGTAGTAGAGTAGAAGTAGTAGTAGAGTAGTGTTTAGAGTAATAGTAGAGCTAAGTAGTAGTAGCAGTAGTGTTTTAGGCCTATTTACTTGAACTGAACTGAACTGAAATGAAATTTTAAAACTGAACTGAACTGAATATAATAATACAATAGAAAGTAATTAACATAATTGAAGAAAATTACCAAAACTGAATTGAACTGAACTGAACAAAACTAATTTTTTGAAACTGAACATGCAAACTGAACAAAACTGAAATAAGTTTAAGTACAGGCCCATAGTGTAGAATAGTAGTGTTTAGTGTAGAGTAGGAGAGTAGTAGTACGATAGTGTCCAAGCCCTCTAACATTTAAGATTAATTAGTTAGTAAAATTATTATCTGAGTAAACTGAAAATAAACTAAAAGTAAGCGTCAAGTAAAGAGACTCCTTAATCCATTGGATTGATTAGTCACTCCTCGTGTAAAAGTAAAAATGCGAGGCAAGGCGTACCGACCTACGTTTTCAACTTTTCAAGTTTCAAATTATACATTTACTTAGCTTACATTACAGTATTACAACACACCAGTCACCACTCTCTCTCTTCACTCATTGATTTGTCACCTCACGCCATAGACCCCATGTCTCTTACGTTACCAGTAACAAAAATGGCGGAAAAAAGAGAGAGAAATTGAGAAGAAGCTGAAGAAGGAGAACAACACTTGCAAGACGATATCATCACTCAGAAAATCCTTCCTAAGCTGCCAATCAAAGCCTTAACTCAGTGCAAGGTAATCTCGAAACAAGTCTGCTCTTCTTTATCTTCTCCAAATTTAGTTCTTGATTACTCCAAACAAGCCCTATTTGCACACCCTGGCCCACCTCTTGAGTCTGTGATCATCCAATGTGGTAAAGATCTTTACCTTTACTCTTGTGTTGATGATGATAATATTCCAGAATATGATCACTACATTGAAGAAATTAATGGAGGGTCTAATTTGATGAATTGCAATTTGGTTAAGTTAGATGCTGAGTTTGAGTTTGACCATTTAGTCGGATCTTCAAACGGGTTGGTTTGTTTAGCTGGAGCTCGTGGATTATACTTTATTCTGTACAATCCGAAAATACACATCTAGATGTGTATAAGAGACAGCTACAATCCAATGTGGTCTAATGCTGGGAATGAAGTGATTTTAGACATTGCGAAGAGTCCCGGGAGGGTGGTTAGTGTTTGTTTGGCATGTGATTTCCGCATTGATAGTAATAAAGAGGTGGTTGGGTTCACCAATACTGGCAAGATTTTTGTTGCTGAAAGACGCGGCCAAAGGACGATCAGCATGCTGGATTGTAGCTCAAACCGAACTCTTTTTACATTTGGAGGATCCAAGGAAACTCAGATTAAGAGTTATAATCCTACTGAAGCTCCACCACTCCCCCCAACTTCTGAGGCTAGTTCATCAGCTGAGGTACATACAAATATTCTGTTACTATTACTAGTATTGTGTCTGAATTATTGGTTGGTTAACTATCTTCTTTGTTTTGAAATTAGGGAACTTGGGCAGATTCATATCGATGAGACGACTAACTGGATTAGATCAAGACCAATATGCTCCATTTATCAAGATTCAAGAGAGGCTAGAGTAGAAATTGATAGATAAGTATGYGAACCTTTTGCTAGGTATTGATTGTAACTTTGTTAACTTTTGCTAGGCTAAGCAGCACTTTTATTAGCAATGCTTGAATGCTAAAGCTTTTAACTACTCTTAGGATATGAGAAACCTTTAATCTAATGGTCTTAACTAAGTAGCCTT
>SNQN01000273.1:0-11592 GCA_008642245.1 Bassia scoparia
CAAATCAGTAGCTGAATGCTGCATGAGGAGAGAACATGGAGGAAATGCTTGCTTTGAGGAGAATGCATGATGAATGCTGCAGAGTGATAGTCTACGGACGAGTTGAGGAGAGACCCTTAAGGTGCATGAAAGAATAGGCTAGAGGTTCAAGAAAAGACAAGGCTAAAATTTGTGACTAAGGGTAAGTGAATGGAAAATTGATGTGGTTGGCTAGATGATGTAGGTTCAAACTCGAGTCTATGTCGGGTTCTACACTAGGAATTTGCGCTTCTGACTTTAAGAGAATCAAACCATATGATGAACCTCAGAATTGGGTCGGACCTCGAGAAGAGGCTTCCTACGTATCCTTACGGAATCAGACCAACGTAGTTCTGATGATGATTTGACAATGCCTCGTGTGAGAGGGCTTTTGTGGTTGTAATGTGAGGCTGTGGTTTGAGGGTTGAAAAAGGCTTGATGAAGTGACCCACGGTGCGCAGTGTGCTTTTTAGACTTTTGCTTTTTGTTTGAATTGGGCTTTGAACTTTGGATTTGCATTGGATTTTGAAATTGATTTGCATTTGTGATGACTGGCTTTGATTTTTTTTTGCTTTTTTGCTTTTTGCCCATTTTATTCTTCTCGTTTTTTTCTTTTTGCACATGTCTTTTCCTACGCACCGTTTGGTCCAAAGGGTTAGGCAGATATGGGTGATGAAAGAAAGATAGGCTGAATGATAGTGTTTACGGCTCAAGGGGTTGCAAGGGATTTTTGATTTGATGAAGGGAATGGAGGGAAGAGGTTATTTTGTGGAGCTATGAAAGAAGGCCTCTCTTGGCAATGTCCATTGAATTGTGAGGTCGATTATTAATTTGATTCCATTAAGGTTAGAAGCACAAACTATATGGAGGCTAAAGAGGATGAGAAAAAAGAAACTATTATTAACAACAAAAGAATTTATTACATAGAGGCTAATTGCAGAATTTGATCCTAAACCTAATGACATAGACCCGAAATGGAAAAAGAAATGATACATAGTCTAGGGAAAGGGACTCTCCGACTCGATCCTAAAGCTAAGACTCTAGAAGATCATTCTCTATGTCCACTCCAATGTCGTAGACCTTTGCGAATGTGGTAAGGCCTCGATACTTGAGATGATCTTTGTATTCCGGCTGGAGGCCAGAAATGAAGGTCTTGACCATCTCTTCTTAAGTAGGAGCGGAGACTAGGGTGGCAGCAACTCCTCTCCATCTAGTCAGATAGGTAGTGAACCCCTCGTTCTTCCCCTAGTTAAGGATTTCAAGCTCTCGGAAGGATGTTTGGGTCTGAATGTTATCCTTGTATCTTGCCATAAATGCGTGGATGATGTCTTCCCAAGTAGCTATTTCTTTCTCAGGAAGTGAAAAGAACCACTTCTGACATATCGGTTCCAAGGAAAGGGGAAAGACCATTGGAAACAAGGCAGAGTCAATCCCTTTAAGTGCCATGGTGGTCATAAATCCCTTTATATGGAATCGAGGGTCATCAGTTGGCTTGAACTTGGGTATGTCTTCGGCTGAGAAATCCTTTGGCAGTTTGGTTGCAAGGTTGGGGTCAAGAGGAGGTTGGTCTTGGTAGAAGGTGGGGTCGGTGGCTTTTTTGATTGCCTTTTCAAACAGCTTGTCCAAGGAAGTACTCGAGGTTAACTCCTTGATCTGAGCTTCAAGCTGTTGAACTTGCTCGGTAAGTTTTTGGAGCTTTTCTTGTTGGGAGGCCATTTTGTGGTGTTAGGGCTGAAGGCTGAAGGAAGGTTAGGTTTTTGGATTGGGCTGAGGGTGTGGTGTTAGGGCTGATGAATGATGAAGGTTGGAGGAAGGCTAGGTTTGGATTGGGCTGAGGGATCAATGAAGGTTAGAGGAAGGTTAGGTTTGGACTAGGCTGAGGGCTCAAGCTCTTTGGGTCGAGCAAGGGCTTGGAAACGACTTCACCCTGTTTCAGAAAGAAATAAAAACCTTAGTGAACTTCCTTGGTCATTATTGAACACATGAATGCAGATGCAAATGCATGTCCTAATTCCATGGTCATCTTTCCTAGTATGAATGTATGAATGCAAGGTGCCCTTTCGTTTTTGAAAATTTTTTGAATTTTTTTTTGAAATTTTTTTTTTTTTTTTTTTTTTTTTTTTTTTTTTTTTGAAAGGGCACCAAACGACGTGAGAATGTATGCACATGTCCTAAGTGGTTAGGGTCACGCCTAGAGGTCGAGCCTGTGTTGGCTGAAGGTAAGGTCAAACCTAATGTGAGTCTAAAGTCAACGTCTAAGGTCAAAGTCTATGCCTACCCTAGTAGTCAAGGGTCAAGACCTAAGATCAGAGTCTATGTGGACTCTAATGGTCAAGGTCAAGACCTAGGGTCAAAGTCTGTGTGGACTAAGGTCGAAAGTTTGAAGGACAAAGTCCTAGTGAACTATGGTCACAGACTAAGGTAGAGGTCAACTAAAGTCACTATGGGCTATGAAATGCATGATGAACTAAAAGATGACCATGGACTATATGAAAGTGTTGTGTTAAGGTCTAGAACTGTACAATGGCTAGGACCCATACATACACATATACAAGACACACGACGGCAAGCCAACTATGGTCAGTCTAGGTTAAGTCAGAGAGTGTACCACGCCTAAGGGTAGAGCTTGGTCCAGTTTTCACCACTTGCAATTAGCGATGTATGGCCAAGATACCCCTTATGCACACGCATCAGTAACACGTGCACACACGGCATGGGCGGGATAGGACTTGCCTTAGCCATGCGACCAATTAACCACATGCAACCAAGGTAGTATCCCCCCTTATGGTAGTCTCGAGCATAGAACATGCCCATAGTGAGACCAAGGAGCCTAAGGCCTTATTCGAAAGGTCACATGCAAAGCAAAATCCAATAAACGTCATGATGGAATTACGAGACTTTTCAAGTCTGTCCACTTCACCTAACGGTGATTATCCCCAGTGAAGTCGCCAAATTGTAGGACGTGGGCCGCGCCCTCAGCGTATAGCGGGCGCGCGGCTTGGTACTACATCTGTGCGTGGGCTTGAGCCACGGAATCCCGCACGTGAGTGCGTTGGGGTAGTGTTGTCGAGTGAGGGGAGTCGCCACCGTGCCTAGAAAGGTTATTCACGGACGCCCGAAACGTTGGTGCCAAATCAATGGCCCCACGTCCAATCAAGTAACCAGTCGTGGGTTCGGGGACATGGTACGAATCAGATCTGTAACCCAATTCGCCCGCATGTAGCGGCCTCTACTCGGTCTCATTGTAATTCCATTAATCACGATTATTGGATGCACACAACTTACATATTTTAGCACCTTAGGAGCGTTCTAACCCTAAAATTACTATGAGAGTGTGTTACTATTATGCACAAGAGACTACCTAACCTAGAAATTGTGACCACTTTGTATTAATCATGTTAAAAACGGTGCCTAAAACAGGTTGTCCATAGTTAATCTGATTTAAAGTGATTCACATAATTCCGGTCTTTGTTTAGCAAAACATATATACAAAGTTATACAATAATGACAATATGCAATAAGATGAAGTGCATAAACTTCGAAGTATATGCAAACTCATCTTACCCTAAATCTGCAAAGAAAACAAAAGTTAGTTTGTAAAACGCAATGAAACGAATCCTTTGCCTTGAATCGCTACATGAAAACAAAGAAAATAATTGTTAGTCCTTGATAAAACGCAAGCGCAATGGATCTTTCGCCTTCAATTGCTTTGTTATCGCTTGTTGATTCGAAAGAGAATCGATGCTTTGAACTAAAACGAAAGTATAATGTGTTTTGAGTGTTTTAGAGAGAGAGAGAGAGTATGCGTAGGAAGCATAGAAGTCGTGGTGTATCGGACTGAGCAAGGCAAGGGGTATTTATAGGCACGAGGCAAGTTTTGGAGCAAAGAAAACCTGCGTATATACGCTGCAAGTGAGCGTATATACGCTGCTTCCTGCGTATATACGCTCACTTGCAGCGTATATACGCTGCTCACCTTCACAAGATTTTGGCAATTTTCGTATGTATAGTATGAGCGTATATACGCTCCTGTTGAGCGTATATACGCTCATCAGTTGCGTATATACGCTCAATGATTTTGTATATTTTTTCCAAAAACCTCGAAATATTTTGATTTCCTCCGATTTTATTCGTGATTTCCTTTGATTCGACGCACCTAGACACCCTTGCTCTCCAAGCAAGGAGTTCTAGAATGTTCTAGAAGGTTCCACGTATTTCCGGAGTATTTTTCTAATTATTCATGTATTTTCTGCGTATTCTGCGTATTTAAACATTGCAAAATTCATAGAAAATCATAGAAAAATCAGAAAAATAATTTAAAAATACTGGCGGATTCAGAAAAATGTGACGGACATGATGAACATCAAAAAGCATGAGAATCGCCTTTGAAAACCTTTTGAAAACCTTTGAAAACCTTTGAAAAAACCGAAAGAAAGTATTTTTGCCTTGCCTTTGACCTTTGCTCAATATTTCCGAGTACGACCTCGCGTATTTCCAACTTTTATGAATTCAAAGCATCTTTTCTGATTCGAAACAAACGCGAGACGCGGTATGTTTCATCACGGATTACTCATTTGGGGAGACACATTTTCAGGTGTCTACAACAGGACTCGCATATCTTACCTCAGGTCTCATACCAGCTTCATCTGGCATGTCCTCCATCGACGGTGATGATCCGAATGACGGTGAGGAGGAAAGATGTGGTGACGAGTAATTTAACCGCCTTCTGACGTGTGGTCGTGGTGGTCTATCTGCACCGTCTGCCTGGTCATGGTACCTCCTGGTCGAACGGCTTGGTGTGGGCAGGTTTGGACCATAAAAGTCATTGCCTTGAGTGGTTCCCACTCCCGAAGTGTTTCCGCCATAACCTGAGGATGCCAGACCGGCACGCCTTAGGATGTTTCTTGCTTGCTCCACCTGGTCTGGGCTTGGTGGAGTCGAATGACCTCGTGTTCTCCCAGAGGGAGGAGGTTCTTGTTGATGAGTTCCACCTGGTCCAACTGACCCAGTATTCTGGTTCCTCGGACTTTGTGGTGGGTAATGATGAGATGGTGGTGGCATTGAACCCCGGCTTTCCCGGTGTCTTGCTGACCTGGTACGTCTTGAGGAGCGGCTCCTTGCCGTGGATGATACCTCCTCTGGTCTCCTAGGGTCAGCTCTGTCGCCATGCATCATCTCCTGGTTGGATGCATCCATCGTCCTCTTCACTCGATATGTGACACTACGACCCTCCTTCTAGCGCCAAATTGTTGGTACAATATGTGGTACTGCTGACGTGGCAGTGGCCAACGAGCCGGTGTTGGTGAAGATGGACCTGGTCTGCAGTCCGGATACCTACAAAACACGAGTGAACTACCCTGGGGCAACCCAGGAACAGCCCCTTCGATGGAGGTGTCAGTATTTACCAGGGTATTCAATATTTAGAGAGAGAATGTAGGTTGTGTTTGTTCGTGAGAACTTACCAGCCCTTGGGGCCTCAAGCCTGCTTTTTATACCTGGAATTTGCATGGTCAAAGCCTCCTCAATCGTGACAAGTGGCCTGTACATATACCAGGGTAGGTGTCTTGCATGCACTCAACTTTGACTAGTTGGTTGGCAGTTTTGACTCCTTTTAGCCCATGGCATTTTTCCTTTAATTAGGCCCATTGGATCAATTGGCACGAACTAGGCCTACTGGATTAGTTAACATGGGCCTTGGTGGCTATTGGGCCTGGTGGCTCAATGGGTACCAACAATTATTATTATTATTATTATTATTATTATTATTATTATTATTATTATTATTATTATTATTATTATTATTATTATTATTATTATTATTATTATTATTATTGTATTTAGGAGGGTTTTCGAAACATTTTCCATTGGTAAATAACATTTGAGGTTACACTTCAATGTTCTGATTACCAAACTAATTAATTCTCAAGTAAATGCACCGATTTTGAAGTTTTTTAAAATTGAAAAAATTTTAATCAAGAAATCTCAATTGTTAAAATCTGTTCAAGCCCAATGTGTTCTGGGCCKYATTATATACATGAAATTACCGAAAGACCCTTGGGTTGACCCAATAAGGGTGAAATTACGCAATAGTCCTTCATTGGATGAGACTTGGTCCAAGATAGAAGGCCCAATCGATGGTGCAAAGGCCCAAACGGGGCCKATCACCTAAAGGGGTTTYTTTATTACGATTTTTGCCACCGGCAAATAAAGTCTATATATACCCTTAAAATCAGTGTATGAGGTAACTTTTTACTAGACCTGACAAAAATTGAACCAAATCCGAATATCCGATCTGACCGTCCCTATCCGCGGTCACGATCCGATCCGAAAACGGATGATTCGAATGTTGGTCCGAATCCGATGGGTTGGTCCGATCCGAAACAAACTTGGTCCAATACTCATCTGATATCCGAATRGATCCCGATCTGATCATGAATAAGTTATCTAAATATGCCTAAAACTAAAAAAATTTAAGTTTTTACTCCATCGAATCAGAAAATTATCCGATCCGAGTACCGATCCGGTCTGAAAGTAGAATGATCCGAATGTTGGTCCGAATCCGATGGTTCGGTCCGAACCGAAACCGATCCGATCCTACAACGATTCGAAAATGGTCTGATCCGATATCGACCGATTCGAATCCGATCCGAACGGTCCGATTGCCAGGTCTACTTTTTACTGATATTCTCTCTGCTATTCCTGCTATWTCTCTCTCTAAATTTTCTCTCTCTAGGGATCTGACTTGAGCCTCGGAGGGCCGTTCCAGGGTACAACCCCCGGGGCAGTCACCGATTTCTCTTTTGTAGGTCCCGAGACGCATTTTTGGACGTTGACGTGTACCAACCGCCCAAGGAGCTTAGGACATTGACTCGTATTTAACCATATTCACACACCCGTATCCGTTTAGGTTCCTAATGCCCGGAACAGATTGGCGCCGTCTGTGGGGAAGACATTTCCTCAAAGTCACAATGGTTGGTACTCGAAACTCCACCCGTGCGAGGGGCGCCCCCAGAGCTGGACAGTCCGTCTCTCAGCGCCGGGGGTCCCAGTCACACCACAACCCCGAGATCCAAGAGGTTGCTACGTCCAAACCTGGATGCCCCGAACCTAGGCGCCCATAATTTGTCACAGTCCAGGACCTCAATGCAGTAACTAATCGCTTCCAAGGCCAACTCGATCGTCGGATGAACGCCTTGATAGAGCTCATCAACACGAGGCTCCCTCCCATCCAGGGGCAGCCTCAGCACCAGCAGCAGCAGCCCTTGGCTGATGCCACACTGCATGTCCCAGACGCCCCAAGGCCACGCATTGAAGGCCCCTTTGTGTTTTCGTCCCCTCATCCGAGTAAGAGACAGCGCAGCCAGTCTCCTCGGGTGAGTCGTGCGACAACTCAGAAAGAGGAAGTGAACTCCCGTCCTTGTGAGGCCCCCAATCCTAATGACGCCTGCCGCATCATTGAGGAGAGGCGCCTCAGAGAGGGTGCCTTGGACGTCAGGGACATCTTGAATTCCAGAAGGGAGAGTCGGGCTCGTTCTGGATACCATGCCTCCCTAGTCCGATGCCTGTCTCCAGTTCGCTCTCACTGCTCCCCTCGCCGRAGTCCCAGGCGGGAAGAAAGCCAAAGGCATGCCCCATCCCACAAGGATGCCTCCAGGCAAGCTCGGTCTCCTCAACACAGTCCTCBGCGTGAACGCTCGAGCTCTCATGCTACGAGGAGTCAGTCGCCTAGAAGGAAATGAACTCATAGATCACGATCCCCACCAGAGAATAGGAGTCGCACCCACATGACTCGTTCTCGCAGAGATCACTCTGAGGGCGAGGAGCATGTGTCCCAACGCGCAGGTGGGGTGGTTGGTGAGAACGTCTTAGGCAGCTCGATGTTAAGTCACAGAACGCCCTTCAGTAGGGAGAGCCTGGACGCCCAAGACCTAAGGAAAGTGAAGATACCGTACATTGATCCCTTCGATGGGACGACGGATCCAGAGGAACACCTCGCGTCCTATAAGACTTAGATGGTCGTTCAGATGGAGAGTGAGGCGTCATGGTGCAAATACTTTCCCACTACCCTCAAAGGTATGGCTCTCACTTGGTTRAGTGAACTTCCTGCTGGTTCTGTTACCAATTTTTCTGTTATTGAGATTTTATTCAAACAACACTTCATTGCTGGCAAACGCCATAAGAAGATAAACCTTTGCTTGTTAAGTTGTAAACAAAAGGATGGAGAAAACTTGGGCGAGTACATTAGGCGATTTAGTGCAGAGTCGTTGAAAATGCTGATCTAGAGGATTCAGTGGCGTTCACTTCTCTCRTAGCCGGCCTCAAACCGTCAAGTTTCAAGCGGGACTTGTTGTTACATGGAATCAACACCTATACGGGCTCCATGGAACTCGCCCAAAGGTATATACGCGCCCATGAGATCAACAACATGGGAGGACCCAGCTCTCCTAAGAAATGTAATGGAAATGGAAAAAGAAAGAATGATGGACGTAAGGAAAACAATGACAAGAACGAAGGCAAGACCTTCAAGAAGAGAGATGATGGAAATGACCCAAAGTCCAATGTGAATAGGCATGAGATTTACTTGGACATTTATAACAAGGACATGTTGCCAAAGCCTGACCCAGTACAAGGAACCCCCAACAGGAGGAATAAGAACTTGTGGTGCGAGTTTCACCAAGAGTGTGGTCACACAACCAAAAATTGTAGGGAACTCAAAAGGGCCCTGGATAAGCTAGGGGAGCAAGGAAAGTTGAACAAATATTTGAAGGACAAGCCTAGAGAAGCATATCATGCCCTAAGCCSATTGCCAGTGACGAGACAGACCATGTAATTAGGGTGATTGCTGGCTGACTGGCGTTCGAGGGCCCGAGCAACAGGGGTAGGAAAACACATCTTTCTAAACTCAGCCGTCAAGTCCTAGAGGTGACGCGAGACGACCCACCTTCTTGCCCAACTATTGTCTTTGACAGCAGATCATCGCGCCCGGTAAAGGTACCACATGACGATCCTCTTGTCGTCGACCTCAAAATCGCGAATGCGCCAYTCAAGAGGGTGTTAGTGGACTCAGGAAGTTCAWCCGATATAATTACTTTGGACTGTCTGAAATAGTTGAAGTGTGATCCATACGAACTCACGCCCTTGTCACAACCATTGGTCAGCTTTAGAGGATAGAATGTACAACCCGAGGGCACGGTGAAACTCCCCGTGCGCCTAGATGAGAAGAAGGATGGAAGAAGCCTTATGGTTGAGTTTWTAGTTGTTGATATTCACCTTCCCTACAARGCCATCATTGGGCGCCCTCTCRTGAATAGAGTTAAAGCTGCGATCTCGACATATCAACTTCTGCTGCAGTATGAGACTGACAATGGTASAGTGGGAAAGCTCTATGGGGATCAGAAGTCTGCTCGTGAGTGCTATGTCAATAGCCTGCGCACGGACGCCTAACCATTTGGGGTAGGGGAGAAGAGAAAAGCAAAAGCTGAAGACCCCATGGAAATGGAGAGCACGAAGATGCCCATGGTTCTCTACCTCAATGATAACCCCAAGAGATATACCCGCCCACACCCAGCAAAAAGCCACAAGGATGTGATAATTGATGATAACCCAGGGCATACCACCAAAGTTMGGGCTAATCTAAATTCAGAATACAAAAATGAAATTGTTGAAGWTTTGAAGGAGTTCAGAGACGTCTTTACATTTGCTCCAGAAGAGATGTCAGGCATCGCCCCAGAGGTGATGGTCCATAAGCTGAGTTTGAAAGAGGGACACAAGCTAGTCAAGCAAAAATTAAGGCATCAAGGCCAAAAACGCTACCAAGCGGCGGCAGCTAAGGTAGAAAAGTTACTTAACGCCGGGTTCATCAGAGAGTGTCAATACACTGATTGGCTGGCTAARGTGGTGTTAGTCCGTAAGCCCAATGGGACGTGGCGGATGTGTGTGGACTTTACGGACTTGAACAAAGCTTGTCCTAAAGATGACTACCCCCTCCCAAAGATTGACAAATTGGTGGASTCCACGGCAGGCACGCCCTATTCAGCTTTATGGACGCCAACGTCGGCTACCACCAAATCCCAATGGCAGAGGAAGACCAGCCACATACCGCCTTCATTACCAATCGGGGTGTCTACTACTACAAGGTAATGCCATTTGGGTTAAAGAACGCTAGTGCCACCTATCAGAGGCTGGTCGATAAGATTTTTCAGAAGCAAATAAGACGCAACGTGGAAATTTATGTAGATGACATGATTGTGAAAAGTAAACAAGAGCCTGAACACGTCACGGACCTGAGGGAGACCCTCTCTTCCTTAAGGAAATATGGCATGCACCTCAATCCCAAGAAGTGCGTTTTTGGCGTCAAAGGGGGCAAATGTCTTGGTTTTCTTGTGGACAAAAGAGGAATTGAGGCTAATCCAGACAAGATACAAGCAGTCCTTGACATGCAGTCGCCTAGGAATGTGAAGAAGGTCTAGCGCCTAACTGCTTGCATGGCAGCACTTGGTCGTTTCCTTTCGAGTTCAGAGGACAAGAGCCTYGCCTTCTTTCGGACACTGAAATGGTCATCCTTTTAGTGGCACGACGAAGTAGAAGCCGCCTTCCAACAGCTCAAACAACATCTAACAACCCTACCCAAGTTGGTCTCGCCCCTGCCTAAAGAGCCCTCTTGTTCGTTTACTTGGCCGTTTCTGAGCATGCTACCAATGTCGTCCTGGTAGCCGAGAGGGAGAAGACCCAACATCCGGTCTACTTTGTTAGTCATGCGCTTAGGGGGGTAAAGACGAGGTATTCCATGATCGAGAAGCTAGTGTTCGCCCTTGTGGTTGCGAGCAGGAAGTTAAAGCCTTACTTTCACGCCCACCCCATCACAGTGATCACAGGAAAACCAATCAGAAAAATCATTGAAGGAAGAAATCATTTTAACCGCATGACTGAATGGGCAAACTAGCTCTCGGAATACGGACTGGAGTATGAACCAAGGAAAGTGATTAAGGATKAAGCCCTTGCGGACTTCATTGTCGAGTGCATTAACCGCCCAATGGCAGAGACGGATAAGCCTTGGGAGTTGTTCGTTGATGGCTCGTCCACGAAAGGTGGGAGCGGCGCAGGGATTCTAATCAAGACTGATGTTAGTTGGTGACCGCCTTGAATATGCAATAAAGTTCGCCTTCACGGCCTCAAATAATGAAGCGGAGTATGAAGCCTTGTTGCTTMGAATGCAAATGTGCCTGGCTGCTGGCGCCAYAAATGTTGTAGTGAGCTCGGATTCCCAGCTAATAGTCGGACAGGTCTCAGGCGACTACGAGGCCAAAGAGGATGGAATAAAGATGTACCTAGGTAAAGTTGAGGCTCTGAAATGCCAGTTCTCTCACTTTGTCATTCAGCATATACCAAGGTCCGAGAATCAGCAGGAGGACGCCCTTTACCACCTTTCTAGCTGAGATTTCCACGCCTCGAACAATTATCTGGGAGGTTCTGAAGGAAGCAAGCATTAACAAGTCTACAATGGTTTTGGATCGAACGGACACTTGGTTGGATCAAATCATTAAGTACCTGAAGGACGATGAACTTCCAACCGAC
>SNQN01000273.1:18902-41549 GCA_008642245.1 Bassia scoparia
TTTTTTAGGTGATTGTAGAGAGAGAAAGGGAATTCTCGAAAGATAAACTAATTAGGTGAGCTGAATAAATGAGAAAATGAATTCTCTCTCCTTTCATTTATTGAAAGCAAATCCCAAATGGGCTTTCAGAGCTTAATGGGCCGTTACTGTTCATCGCCATTTTTCRCGCCTTTTCGAGATTTTTGAGACAAGTTCACGTGAGAGGCACGTGATAAGTCAGAGCCAGCAGTTAAGGTCAATAGTCAACCTAAGGCTCCTCACAAAGTCAAGTGTCATTGAAAATTCACAAGTGTAGAAGATCAAAAGGTCTCATGCTTCGTGGGCGTGAGCTAACAGCTCAAAAAGAAGAGTTACACCTCAGCTTGCACCCAAACGCCTCTCAATACATGGAGCTCATTAGCCCCCACCTATTTGGTGTATGGATGCAAGTGTTGCTGAAATACACTAAGTATAGTGTGTATTGCGTCCAAACACCTCTCAATATATGTGGCTCATTAGCCCCCACCTATTGGGCATAAAGATGCAAGTATGTTGAAATACAAAGTGTGTGTTGCATCTTGAATCCCTCGTCTTGGGCGTGAGAATACAAATAGTTGTGAAACGCACCAAACGCCCAATTGTGGGTCCGCTTGATCCGAAGGATCATTTGGAACGTCCTGAAGGGCGTTTACTCGACTAAAAGAGTCACTAGTAAATTGACTATGTATAGATCCAACTTAGAAGTGATGTCATGCCCAAGTAAAAGCTGGCATGGTTGACTAGTGAATGTTACAAGGGAGCGCCACGTCAGGTGATCATGGGGCACCTAACTTGCATGTATAGAATGCAAAGCATGTAGACGCCACACGGATTGAAATATGGTTACGCCATATGTAACCAGACGCCATGCCATGTGTTCGCATAAGCCAAGTGTTGCATGTGGTAAAGGCATGCAACTGCACGCCCCAYCAAAATAGTTGACCAAAATTGGATACAAAAGGATGTCAAAATATACAAGTATGAGAGTGACATGCATTTGCAATCATGACATCAAATGCCCTTATTGGAGGATTATGGATGTAAGGGAATATTAAATCAAAACAAGCAAGCATACGAACGCCCTTTTGAATGTGTATGAAAATGATATGCACTGCAGCTAGGCGCCCCATAATTTCTCCCTCAAATGCTATAACTGAAGCCAAACGTCTAATGTTAGGCCATGCATAATCTTTTCACAAGCCATGCAAAAGTAAAGCTCATAGGCCAAAAATAGTAAGAGCACGTGGTTGATTAAAAAGSAATGCAAGCAAACGTCCAATTATGTAATTACAGGTCACTTGCATGAATAATCATCAAGTGCTGAGCCGCCATGCATGAATAAGCCATGCAATCTCACTGATGCACTCACACGCCCTTCCACTAAATATATGGATGCATTTGGACGCCCAAAATGAAAGGAGCACATGGCACTTTAATCAAAATGTCAAATGTTCAACTCATACATGGTGGAATTTGACATGTCACGCCCCTAAGGGGAAGTGCACAAGTGCATTTGTTGTACTGAAAGGTCACGCCCTTCAAGGGAGATGGGTGTACATTAGTCTCCTTATTTTCCGCTTGACATCGGACCCGTGTTTGATAAGTCTCCGATATCAAGTGTGGGGCTAATTGTTGTTCCAGTCCAATGTGTTCTGGGCCCAATTATATACATGAAATTACCGAAATACCCTTGGGTTGGCCCAATAAGGGTGAAAATACGCAAATGTCTTTCATTGGATGAGACTTGGTCCAAGATAGAAGGCCCAATCGATGGTGCAAAGGCCTAAACGGGGCCCATCAACCAAAGGGGTTTGTTTATTACGATTTATACCACCGGCAAAGTCTATATATACCCTCAAAATCAGTGTATGAMGTAAATTTTTACTGATATTCTCTTTGTTATTCCTACTATTTCTCTCTCTAGTGATCTGACTTGAGCGTCGGAGGGTCGTTCCTTGGTACAACCCCCGGGGCAGTCACCGATTTCTCTTTTGTAGGTCCCGAGTCGCATTTTTGGACGTTGACATGTACCAACCGCCCAACGAGCTAAGGACATTGACTCGTATTTGACCCTATTCACACACCCGTATRCGTTTAGGTTCCTAACGCCCGGAACAAAATCCTTAGGGCGCACGGCTATTAATAAGAAGTCAAAAGTTGTAATATAATTTTTAAAAAGTAGACATCAATAAATCATTGAATTTTCAATTATAAAAGTAGGGTCTATTCTGTTCGCCTTATATTTACTTATCTAAATTAATTTTTTCTAATCTAAACTTATTTTTTCTGAACTGAACTTATCTTATTTTTTCTAAAGTTGTTTTGTGAGAGAGAAAATTAATAAGCGTGTTCTTTTAAAATTATTTTTTTCTGAACTGAAATTATTATTTTTTGAACTTAACTTATTTATTCCTATCTGAACTTATCTGGAATTATTTTTTCTGAACTATACATATGTTTCTTAAAATATGTAAAAATAAGTTAAACTAAACATGATGTGCCATACAAAAAGGACATGTCACGTGTCATGATCTTAGAAAACAAGAGAAAAAGGAAWAAGGAAAGAAAAGGAATCATAGGCTAAGATGGAAAGAAAGAAGAAAGAAAATCAAGAAGCGACATTTGGCATCCCCTAAGTGAGCCAAGTGGGGACACACACTACTACATTCACGATCAATTAGTGCCCCAAAAAACCGTAGCAATAGGCCTAAAAATCGTAGTTATAGGTCTATAGCGGGTTCCATACCCGTCGCATTTGTAGCCGCAGTTAGAGGTTTATTGCGACGGGGTACGTAGATATCTATTGCGACGACTATACAATAGCCGTAGCTATAGGTGCAGGTGACCATCGCAATAGACCTATTGCGACGSTTACTTTGAAACTATTGCAATAGATCTATTCATTGCTGTCAGTTCAGTTAATTCAGTCGATTCTGGTTAAACCATAGCAGTTCCATTATAATTCAATTCATTTGATTTCAGTTCAATGTGTAAACAGTTCAGTTCAGTTCAGTTAACAATTATTAGTTATATATAAAGTTTATCGGTTTCGATTTGAGTAACTATTTGTTTATAACATACATGGGATGAAAGGTGGTCGATAACATAAATTTATAATAAAATAAAGGAAAACTAAATATAAAGTAAAATAGGAAAAATTAACAGGGATAATCCGACCTTTTAGTGGTCTTCCAAAAATAAACCGACCTTTNGCCAAATACAACAGTTCATTTGGAAAAACATTATCACCAGATTTGGCGTTCCTAGAGTCCTGATCTCAGATAACGGAAGACAGTTTGAAAGCGCCTCAACCAAGAAGTACTGTGAGTAGTTTGGAATTCAAACAAGGTTTACTGCGGTTAACAGCCCCCAAAGCAATGGCCAAGCTGAGGTCGCCAACAAGGTGATACTCAATGGGATCAAAACTAAGCTTGAGGGGGCGAAAAGGGTCATGGATCGATGAGTTGGCTGGCGTCCTTTGGTCGACCCGGACAACGGTCAAGGAATCAACTAGGCATTCTCCTTTTCACTCGTATATGGCAGCGAGGCCATCCTTCCAGTTGAAGTAGGCATTCCGTCGCCTAGAGTCAGCTACTATGATCATGATTCCAACGAAGAGCAGAAACGCATTGACATGGAAGGGAAATGCCCTACTGAAATCTATCGCCTACAAGAAAAAGATAACTCTATACTTCAACAGTCGAGTGAAGTCACGCCCATTGGCAAAAGGTGATTGGGTTCTAAGGAAATTAGAGTCCACTGGGAGGGACCTACGCATGGGAAAGCTGACGCCTAATTGGGAAGGTTTGTATAAGGTCACTAAAGGAGTGAGACTTGGTACRTATCGCCTTGAAGACTCGGATGGTAACGCCCTTGCCAGACCCTGGAATGCTGACAACTTGCGCAAGTACTATGTCTGAGTACAGTGAACGCCCACGCCCATCTAAGCTAAGTCTTTCATAGTTGGTCATTTTTTCTGTTTACGTTTTTATTAACAATGATGTCATAGGGGCATCGGTATGTGCATTGTGTGCTAGTGWGCTGTGGCATATRAATCACATCATTGTAAATAAAGCTAAGTAATGAAATGAAAGACAAACTCTTGGGGCAAATTTTTGCAAATTCGGCAATTTCATAGATAGCATAAATATTGTTCAAAAACGCCCATACATAGGCCAAATTCAATTACAATAATAAAATTCAAAGTACAAAAATAATAGATCTGAAATTCAAGTTATTACAACATGGAAGATGATGACGATAAGACAAAACAAAAACTAATAGAAGATGCCCAAGGACAAGGACCGGAGATCACTTCTACTGAGCCTGGGAGACGCCTAAACCATGGGAGGATTGCTTGCTCTTCGAAGCATGGGAGGTCTTCTGCCTTTTCGGCTCCCCCTTAGGAACCGGCTGGTGGGAGACGCCTTGTGGCTTGTTAGGGATGGCCACTCCTGGTGAGGCTTTGGCCTGGCCCCTATCATTCCACTTCTTTGAGCACTACTCATAGACCACCTCCCCTTTCTTCTCAGCCTCATTCTTCTTTGCCTCTGTCGCCTCGGCCAAGGCAACTTGCTGCTTCTTCAAAGCCGTCGCAGTTGCCGCCTCCTGGTCCGCCTTAAGCTGCTTCTTGAGGGCCTCCATCATGACTCTTTTTTATGATCTAGCTCTTGTTGAACGGCGGTCATGACCTCATCACCCTTCTCTGGAAACAGAGCACCCAAGACAGTCTTATATTTCTCGTGTAGGGTGGTGACGCTCTTGGCCTTAGCCTGGTTGASAATGTTACCAGTGTAGACTTGACCGGCCTGAGACTGCCTCCATCGTTCAAACCAGCCAACAACGCCRTCCTTTAATTGGTTCTCCAGTCTCTCCTTTTTTTAGCAAGGCATCAGAGAGCTTCTACTTTCACTGCTCAAGAACCTCATTCGACGGGTGACAAACTCATTGGCGGCCATCAGATCCTGCTCAAGGTTGCTAACCATGGCGGCAGAATCCTCCAGTCTTTTGTTGAGGATATCTATTTCGGTCTTGTGGTTCATCTTGAGAGTATCCACCGCAATCTTCAGGAGACCATGCGCCCTCTTCTCATCCTTAAGTTTCTTCTCGACCTTCTTAAGGTCCTTCAGCATGTCATCGTACTACCTCATGGTCTCATATAGCTCCCTATTGATTGCCTCGAAACGCCCAGAGAATTGTAACAAACAAACAGAGGTTAGTAAAATGCACAYTGGGAAATCAAAACAAAGGCACAAAGCGCCCAACAAATACCTCAATCCATAGGTCCCTAGCCGCATCTATCATCGGCGACCCCTCATTTCTGTATGTGTTCTCCTCGTGAGGAGTCAAGACATTCTTTAACACCCTACTCACCCGCCTTTCCTTCTGTCTCATGGAAAAGTGGGGGTATAGGGTGGAGGTAGGGTCAGGAGACGTCGGAGAGTTCTCCAGACGTGGCTGATCYCCCTCAAGAGAGTGGCTCTCATGATCGACCGCTAAGGCGCCGTCCTCGAGACGTTGGTCATCCCCTCCATCATTATCATCATCATTCTCATCATCATCATCATCATCATCATCATCGTTGTTGGCGTCGTCGGATACAGCATAGTCCAACGCCTGCTCGCCAGCATCACCTGCCTGTTGGGTCTCGCCTCCCTGTGTCTCGTCGAACATTGATGGCAAGGGGCTTTCATGATCACAAGGCCGTTTTGTGGGTTCTGCAATGACTTTAGTTAGACACACACAAAGTTTTCAGTGAAATAAAAGACAAGGAATGAGACTTACGGGAGGCGGTGGAGGAATGTTCATCTCGCCCCCAGTCAGCTCGGCGAGCATCATCGTGTATTCCAGAGGTGACTTGTCCATGGCTTTAATAGTCTCTGGCAATAACTTGGACTTGTTGAAAACTGAAATAAGAAGTGATTAGACGCCTAACAAGACACATACCAAAAATGCATACAATGAGACTCAATCATACCAGGATCATGAGCTGGACTAAGCCCCACATATGAAGGAAGAACTCATTGTTGAGGTCCATCCTAGTCGGCAGCCAGTGACCTGTCACGCCTTCAGGTCCGCCCCCCAAGAAGCGCAGCCTCGCCTGTTGGAAGTTGTAGACACCTGAAAATGTGTCTCCCCAAATGAGTAATCCGTGATGAAATATACCGCGTCTCGCGTTTGTTTCGAATCAGAAAAGATGCTTTGAATTCACAAAAGTTGGAAATACGTGAGGTCGTACTCGGAACTATTGGGCAAAGGTCAAATACAAGGCAAAAATATTTTCTTTCGGTTTTCTCAAAGGTTTTCAGGATTTCAAACAAGTTACACAGTAGCGATTCGCTATGCTTTTATTGATTCTCAATCATAGATAGTCACATTTTTCTTGAATCCGCCAGTATTTTTAAATGATTTTTTTCTGATTTTTTCTATGATTTTCTTATGAATTTTGCAATGTTTAAATACGCAGAATACGCTGAAATACATGAATATTAGAAAAAATACTCCGGAAATACGTGGGAACCTTCTAGAACATTCTATCGAACTCCTGCTTGGAGAGCAAGGGTGTCTAGGTGCGGGCGAATCAAGGGAAATACGAATAAAAATCGGAGGAAATCAAATATTTCGTATGTTGTTTTTTGGAAATATATTAGAAAGTATTGAGCGTTATAAGTACGCAGATGATTGAGCGTATGATCGCTCATTAGGAGCGTATATACACTCCATATGCTGGTACTTACGCTTCATTATTACTGCCATAAAGATACGAGCTTGACGAAGTAACCTTATGGAAATTGAAGGAGCGTAATATACGCTGAGGTTGACGCGTAGTCATACCTCCCACCTGCGTATATCGCTCATCTGAGCGCTATATACGCAGGGATTTTGTGCTTGTTTTTCCTCGTATGCCTATTAATATACACATCTCTTGCCTTGCTCAGTCGCGATAGCGCTACGACTTCCTGAACACCTTCTACGCTTTAAAACACCTTCACTTCATACACTTCATACGCACATTTATTCTCTCTAAAACACTCTAAACTACATTACACATTCGTTTTAGTTTCAAAAGCATCGATTCTCTTTCGAATCAACAAGCGATTAACAAAGGTTGTAATTCTGAGATTACTCACCAAATAAATCTCTCTCCACTTTCTTTTTATTTTGACTAATTCATTGATATGCAGTTTTACTGATGTAATTTAAAATTGTAGAAACTCCATTATTTAATGGTTCATAGTAAATATATGTAGGGTTTTCTTATGACTTTCACATGTTTTTGGTTTTTTGGTTTGTTTCATCTTTATTCATGTTCATATTATTATCTCAATGTCAATACTAACAATTCTTTATTTCTTGTATACGCAATTCAAGGCGAAGGGATCCATTGCGCTTCGTTTTACATGACTACAATTGTTTTCTTGTTTTATGTATGAGATTCAAGGCAAAGGATTCGTGTTCATTCTGCGTTTACAAACAGACTTATTGTTTTCTCATAGGTAGGAGGATGATGTGTTTGCATATACTTTTGAGTTTATACAGCTTCATATCATTCTTGTCATGTTGTATAACTTGTATATATTTGCTAACATCAAGACCGGTGGATTATGGTGAATCACTTTAAATCAGATTAATGATGGAAACCTGTTTTTCAGGCACCGTTTCAATATGATTATACAAAGTGGTCACAATTTCTAGGTTAGGTAGTCTTTGTGCATAATAGAAACATACTTTCATGTAATCTTTAGGTTTAGACGCTTCTAAGGTTACTAAAATGTAAGTTATGTGCATCCAATAGATCGTGTTTTAATGGAATTTACAATGAGAACCGGAGTAGAGGCCAGCTACATATGCGGCGTTTAATATGGGTTGAACAAAGATCTGATGCGTACCATGTCCCGAACCCAGCGACTGGTTACCTTGATTGGATCGTGGGCATTGATTTGGCATCCAACGTTTCGGCGCGTCCGTGAATAACCTTTTAAGGCACATGGGCGATTCCCTTTAGCCTTCGACAACACTTAGCATAGCCCATAGCACTCCACGGTGCGGGGATTCCGTGGCTCAGCCCACGCAACAAGGCACCGTCGAATGTAGTACAGCGCGGCGCACCGCTATAACGCTGAGGGCGCGCCCACGTACTAAAGCAGACAGTACGACAACTGTCGCCCCTTTCAGCTTCGTTTCCATGACAAGAACATAAATTCGAAAAATTGATCTCTACGCCCTGCTGGATGATTTACTCTTAACCGTCCAATTCTCGTTGTAGAAGCTCAACATGAGAACTCTCCCTAAAGGCCTTCTGGTTTGACCTCAACTGCTCCCGACCTTGTACGAAGAGTGTACAGAAGTTATACCAGCCAGGCCCATAGGTTGTTCCACGGACCGGCGCAAGCTTGAAGAGGTTGCGGAATAAGGTCAAGGTCGGTTCAAGCTCAAAGATCTTTGCACATTGCTATGAAGGCTGAACGGTTATGATAAAGTTGGGCTAACTGCGGAGATGGTTATCTATACTTTGTTAAAATCTTAACAAGAAAACGGTAAAAGGAAACCTTAAGCTGCCCTTAAGGCAATCTATGTAAACGCGCTAGATGGCCTGGAGAAGGATTATACTACTGTACGCCTAACACCAGGTTATAAGTTGAAAAGTTAGGTTTTAATGGTATTTTACAGAATAATAATCAAGTTCCTATCGGCTATGCCCCTAGAGTGGCAGTAATGTAGTGATTATGAATACCCCGGTCTGGTGCTGGTGGTGCCGCCTGGGAGGTAGATGCACCCGTCTTCTCATCGTCGTAAAAAAATTGTCCAAACGGCGATGTTCATATAGCGGGTCATCTTTATGAAAAGCGACGGGAACGGCGTCGATGTGAACGAGGACAGCTCGAGCGAGGGCACAAGGTCCCGTCACATACGAGACTAATACTCGGCCTCGCGACTATCTCCTTGAGAAAGGGCCGAAAGGAACGACGGGGAGTCGTCTTGATGACGACATTATTTTATGGGGCTATTCAGACGCACTTTATTAAAGACCAAAGTAATAATTAAGGTCAGAGCGTACCTTATATGTATACATACGTAAAGACGCCTTCTCTAGGAAGCTGGAAATTGGAAAGTGGCAATTGACATTGGCTCTCCCACGGCAACTAGACGCCAAGTAATTGCATATGAAATTGAAATGCAACTAACCGCCCTCCAGGAAGATCCCAATTTCGGAACATACAAAGGCGGTTTTTAGTGATTGTAGAGAGAGAGTAAGGGAATTCTCGAAAGATAAACTAATTAGGTGAGCTGATTAAATGAAAAATCGAATTCTCTCTCCTTTCATTTATTTGAAAGCAAATCCCAAAGGGCTTTCAGAGGCTAAATGGTGCCGTTACTGTATCATCCATTTTTTCTCTGGCCTTATTCGAGATTTTTGAGACAAGTTCACGTGAGAGGCACGTGATAAGTCAAGAGCCTAGCGTTAAGGTCAATAGTCAAACCTAAGGCTCCTCACAAAGTCAAAGTGTCATTGAAAATTACAGTGTAGAAGATAAAAGGTCTCATGCTTCGTGGGCCGTGAGCTAACAGCTCAAAAAGAAGAGTTACACCTCAGCTTGCACTCCAAACGCTCTCAATAAATGGAGCTCATTAGCCCACCCACCTAGTGGTGTATGGATGCAAGTGTTGCTTGAATAACTAAGTATAGTGGTGTATTGGCGTCCAAACACCTCTCTAATATATATGTGGCATCATTAGCCACACCTATGTGGGCATAAGATGCAAGTATGTTGAAATACAAAGTGTGTGTTGCATTTCTTGTAATCCTCCGTCTTGGGCGTGAGAAATACAAATTGTTGTGACGCACCAAACGCCCATTGTGGGGTCCGCGTTGATCCGAAAGGATCATTGGAACACGGTCCTGAAGGGCGTTTACTCGACTAAAAAGGTCACTAGTAAATATTGACTAGTGTATAGATCCAACTTAGAAGTGATGGGTCAATTAATAGGGTCCACAAAGTAAAAGCTTGCATGGTTGGACTAGGTGAATGTTACAAGGAGCGCCACGTCAGGTGAATCATGGGGCACCTAACTTGCATGTATAGAATGCAAAGCATGTAGACGCTGCACACGGATTGAAATATGGTTACGTCCATTATGTTAACCCACGAAGCGCCATGCCATGGTGTGCATAGCAAGTGTTGCATGTTGGTAAAGGCATGCAATTGCACGCCCCCACAAAATATTGACAAAATTTGGCAAGGATTCAAATTACAAAAGGAATTGCCTAAAATTCACTCGTTGGCGTATAAATAGCGAATCATCATATTAGTTTCATGAATGTAGTTGTCTAATACATTTGGAATTTTTACCATTTTGCACAATTTATTAAGTTATGTAATTTCATGCTAGTATCGTGATTCGACCAATCAGATGCTCTTATATCGATCGGAGAATTTTAAATATTTTGTATGTTTATTAAAGCTAACTGACAGTTTGGAATGATTAAGGATAAATCAAAACAAGAAGCAATACGAACGTCCCTTTTGAATGTAGTATGAAAAATTGATATGCATGCGCTAGGCGCCCACATAATTTTTCCGCTTCAATGCTTATAACTGAAGCCAACAGTCTGAATGTTAGTGCCATGCATAATTCTTTTCGCAAGCCATGCAAAGTTAAAAGCTCATAGCCAAAAATAGTAAAACACGTGGTTGATTAAAAAGCAATGCAAGCAAACGTCCAATTATGTAATTACAGGTCACTTGATGAATAATCATCAAGTGCTGAGCCGCCATGCATGAATAAGGCCATGCCAATTCCTGATGCACTCACACGCCCTTCCACTAAATATATGGTGCATTTGTGACGCCCAAATGAAAAGGAGCATGGCACTGTTTAAATCAAAAACTGTCAAATGTTCAACTCATTACATGGTGGAATGTGACATGTCACGCCCCCTAAGAGGAAGTGCACAAGTGATTTTGTGTACTGAGGAAGGTCACGCCCTTCAAGGGAGATGGGTGTACAATTGAGTCTCACTTTAATTTTCGCGCTTGACATCTGTAACCCGTGTTTGATAGTCTTCGCGATATCAAGTGTGCGGGCTAATTTGTTGTTCCAGGCCAATGTGTTCTCTGCGGGCCCAATTATTATAACATGAGAATATACGACGAAATACCGGCTTGTGGCATTGGCACCATAAGGGTGAAAATAGCGCAAATGTCTTTCCATTGGATGAGACTTGGTCCAAGATAGAAGGCCCAATCGATGGTGCAAAGGCCTAAGGCGGGCCACATCACCAAGGGGATTTCTGTTATTACGATTTACTAGCACCGGCAAAGTTATTATTACCCTCAAATCATGTTATGTAAATTATTTCACTGATATTCTCTTTGTTATTCCTACTATTTCTCTCTCTATGACTGACTTGAGCGTCGAGGGATCGTTCTTGGTACAACCCCCGCGGGGCAGTCACCGATTTCTCTTTTGTAGGTCCCGAGTCGCATTTTTTGGACGTTGAACATGTACCAACCCGCAACGAGCTAAGGACCTTGACATCGTATTTGACCCTTATTCACACACCCGTATCCGTTAGGTTGCCTAACGCCCGGAACAATCCTTAGGGCGCACGTGCTATTAATAAGAAGTCAGAAAGTTGTAATATAATCTTTTAAAAGTAGAACATCATAATATTCATTGAACTTTTTCAATTATAAAAGTAGGGTCATTTCTGTTCGCCTTATATTACTTATCTAAATTAATTTTTTCGTTTAATTCTAATCTTATTTTTTTCTGAACTGAACTTATCTTTTTTTCTAAAAGTTGTTTTGTGATGAAGAGGAATAAATATAAATCATAAGCGTGTTTCTTTTAAAATTTATTTTTTTTCTGGAACTGGAAATATATTATTATTTTGAACTTAACTTATTATTCCTAATCTGACACTTATCTGGAATTATTTTTTCAACTATATACATATGTTTCATTAAAATTGTAAAATATAGTTAAACTAAGAGTATTTCATGGTGTGCCAATACAAACAAAAGGAATTGTCAGCGGTGTCATGATCTTAGAAAACAAGATGAAAAAGGAATAAGGTGAAAGAAAAGGAAATCAATAGGCTAAGTGGAAAGAAAGAAGAAGAAATCGAAGAAGCGACATCTTGCCCCTAAGTGAGCCAAGTGGGACAGCATACATAAATTCACGATCAATTAGTGCCCCAAAAATACCGTAGCAATAGGCCTTAAAAATCGTAGTTATAGGTTATAGCGGGTTCATAACCCGTCGCATTTGTAGCCGCAGTTAGAGGTTTATTGCGACGGGGTACGTAAGATATATATTGCGACGACTATACAATAGCCGTAGCTATAGGTGCAGGTACGCATCGCAATAGATATTGCAGACGGTTACTTTTGAAAGCGTATATGAATAGATCTATCATATGCTGTCAGTTCAGTTAATTCAGTCGATTCTGGTTAAACCATAGCAGTTCCATTATAATTCAATTCATTTGATTCAGTTCATGTGTAAAACAGTTCAGTTCAGTTCAGTTAACATTATTAGTTATGTATATAAAGTTTATCGTTTTCGATTGAGTAACTTTTGGTTTATAACATACATGGATGAAGGTGGTCGATAACATAAATTTATATAAAATAAAAGGAAAACTAAATATAAAGTAAAATAGGAAAATTAACAGGGATAATCCGACTTTAGTGGTTCTTCCAAAAATAACCGACCTTTTGATTATCCCGACCCAGAATGATCGCACTTTGATGTCTGTCTCCAAAAATGAACCATTGACTTGCAACCGTTCTTACCGGTTAAAATTAGAATATTTTTTTTAATTTTTCTTTTTTTATTTAAATCCCCCTTAACTCTTCTCTCCTTCTGCTTTCACTTTCTCGCCATCTCTCTATCTTAACTGGACACTTGTAATTAACAGGTTCTCTCTATAGACTTCATAAAAGAATAAGGAAAGAAAACAGAAAACTTGGGTCTATTTTGGTAACCTATACGGAGTATCATATACGAGTATTAATAGTTTTGTTTTTGGTTATTTCCTGCAGTTGGAGGTCCATTTTTCTCGTCTGGGAATTTAATCTTTGTCATCTGTTTTAGGTGGTCCTCAAGCAGCTTGTGTTGGTTGTGTCGGTTTCGCTGGCATTTTCTGTTCTGATAGAAAAGGTGATGGAGAGATATGAGTGATTTGACTGAAATTTTGTTGAGCAATTGGCATCAGACTTGCTTTACAGTGGAGGACTGAATACCTGCCTAGGTAGTTGCTGATATATTTAGTTTAATATTCATGTTAAYCTGAATGCTACTTCAGGAATTAATGCATTACAGAGTACTAATTTGGAGGGTGAGGGTGGTGCGTGGATGTGAGAGTGAGAGGAGAGTGGCAGTATATGGTGGTGGTGGGGTGTGGTGGTAGGTGGTGTGGTGGCAGATGGTCCGGTGATGTGGTGGCGTGTGGTGGCAGGTGGTGGGTGGCAGGTGGTGGCGGTGGCAGGTTGTCGGCGGTGGAAGGAGGAAGGGAGGGTGAGTGGGTGGGTGGAGGTTTAATTAAGTTTAATTAATTATGTTTAGTTATAATTACAACCAATGAGAAAGCGACATGTGGCATATTAACCTGCTGATTAGGTGACAATGACTCACAAACCGGTTAGGGTGCATTTTTGGAAGATGTCCCCCAAAGGTCGGATTATTCTGGGATAATTGAAAGGTCGGTTTATTTTTGGAAGACCACTCAAAGGTGGGATTATACCTGTTAATTTTTTCAGTAAAATATGTGGGGCAACATAATCAGGTCTAAATTATGTCAATCTAGATACGTCTATGTAATTACTAAGTAAGTCTATGTCAATTTAGGTAAGTCTATGTAAATATTAAGTAAGTTTATGTCAGTTATATGTAAGTCTATGTAAATATTAAATGTATAATTTGATGATGCATTATTACAAATTAAGGGCTAGTAATTTAAAAGAAATATTTTTTGGTTATTGGCGAAGTTTCAGTTCAAGTCTGGAGCTGGCAGACACCTCCGATGAGCAGTTAGCTAGGATTTTTATCCTGGAGATGCTTTATTTGCACAGCGTTGTGTCCTGATAAGGGCACGGGGAGCATAGTTCAGCTTCGCTTTCTCCCTAATTTGGAGGATCTTTCTGCTGTTTCCTCCTATGACTAAGGCGGATTCGATTATACTGCCTTGTTGCATTCTATGAGGTTGTGCTGCCGTCAGCTGGATGGCGTTGCAGTTCCTACGTTAGCTGGCTGTTGGAGAGTGCTCGAGGTTATTTTCTTTGACCTTTAATGCCTTGTTTGCATTTGACTTATCTTTGCTGGCTGACGTGTTAGTTGTTCTTGCATTTCTAGGCTTACGAGTACTTTTCACGCATGGGTTTGGTGCCTAGGCTATCCCCCCACGTGCAGCCTGTTCGATGGCCCATGATGACGGCTTGGTTACGTGAGCTATTATGCCCTAACATTAAGGGCAGAGAAATTGGTGATCAGGTTTTTGCTGCATCAAAGCATAAGCGTTCTTTTACTGATCCTGTGCTGATCCCCGTATCCTCTTGAACCACATCTTCTCATTTTGCAACGCACAGCTGCAGTCTTGGCTTTTTCCATACTTAGGTCTCCTAGGGAATCCATGGACGTCTGAACACTGTTGAGTCTTTGCAGGTCACAGACCAACCACATTTTTGAATAATATAGTTATTGCCTTGGAGATTGACGGTGTCTACTATGGCATGTAGCATTGATTGGATACCTCTCTGAAGCCTAAATAGAGAGACACGAATCATCTTGGTTGAAGCGAAAATGCTTGTGTTCTTCTTGCTTGCATCGCCTAATAGTAGTGTGAGATAGGGGAGAAGGAGACTGCTCAGGAATAGTTGCGTTGAAATTGGTTAAATGTTGAATAAGCTTCATTTGGAACAATATCAGCCAGTCTGGTCTTCTTGGAAGCTTCACACATCTTGGTGTGCATCCTGCAAGTGCCATTGGCACAGACAAAGTCAAAGTATGGCTTGTGATTTGAACACCGATCTTCTGCATTACCTAGACTAAGCTATCATCTCTTGTTTGTAATTTTGAAGAGACAGTCTCATTGTTCTGTTATGATAGCAGCTTATAAGTACATGCTTGTTCCTGAGGACTTGACAATCTTTCGTCAAGATGTTCTCCAAATGCAGCGCAGTGGGAAAATGCAGGATCTGGTACAGCTTTCTTGTCAAAACTTGGTGCTCAATGAGAACGCATGAACCAGGTAGAGATGCAATTCACTCGTTCTCAAGCATTATATGGGACGGCCAATAGCTGTTGTGTGCTAATAAATCCAGTCACAAGCTCGACTTATTTTGGAATGAGAGGCAAGCATCATTGACCTCCTCCAAACATTGGAAGTTGCTTCCGAGACAGTGGTGAATCGGAACAAGAGTAAGAGTATGCATCTATTAGATGCATAATAGTAGAGACGAGGAAGATTTGGGATTCAATTCAGTGTTGAATTCTGCCATGTATGGTGTGTACTTGAACAAAGAATTGTGATAAGGCAATGAATAATGGAAGCAGAAAATACAAGGAGAATTGATGCGAACATGATCAAGAAGGACGAAGAATCCAAAGATTGAGAATGAAACAAAAAGATCAACACAACAACATAGATCCAAGAGAGATTAAAATGAAAAGAAGAATTTGATTGAAGCTTCTGAGAGATGTGCGTTGGTTGTGTGCTTGGCTCTGTAGATACCATGCATTGACTGTAAATATTGAATGCAAGGCTGACTACTAAATCAAGTCAATGCATAGCCTTATGTGCTCACTGCTTGATTGATCAAAAGAAATCAAAGAACAACTAACGAATATGAAGACACTTGAGGAGAAACGTTTGGGAGAGAAAAGCAATTAGAACTTTATTTCAGTTGGATCTTGAGGATGATTACATTCTTTGAATACTAGCATACAAAATATATATATCGAGTGCAACAATCTAGATATTCTAGATGGGATGTCATGCTGAGAATAGCAAGCGTAGTTGTTATGGAGTTGTACAACTCTAACAACTCTAACTAACTTTGCTTACTTGGTTCGTTGGGTAGCTGGAGCCTCTGTGGATGTAGATATGAGTGTGCTGGTGCTGGTGCCGGGAAGTAGAGTGACGGTATGCTGGTTGCAGTTGGAAGTAGATGGTGAAAAGTATGCAGCATCTTGTGTACTCAACACTACTTCCTTTTTTATGATAATGTTGCCAAAATCTACGAATATATTAAAGGTTTGCTTATAGGTTATTGCGTCACTATGTCCTTTTGTATCATCGTTAAAGCGCCCACGCCAAACATTTGTACTTTCATTCCTACAGCATTTGTATACATCTCACCACAGTGCCATGTCATCTAGAGCACATGAAGTAGAAGGTGTTAGCTTCAATTAAAGAATATGTTCATAGTAAGTATTCGACCATACAATCAATAATTAAAATGTCACTTTACCAGACTCAACCATACTTATAGTGTTTGACAATTTCAACTATTTTAATGAATGTAGTCCTATGTTAAAGGCGCACTTGGAATAAGTACACGGTTTACTGGTTTTTAGTTCTTCTCAATCAATGCAGTTAATGTTTTTTAACAAATTTTAACATAACTATTAGAGGAGATGTAACAATAGCAGAGTGCTAGCACGAACGGTATGTGAGTTTATTATTTAACAGATTGAATTAATGATTCATTTAGTCCTTATTTTTTGGCACAAACGAAATGGAAATATTTATTCAACATATATATTTTTGGACTTTTCCTCAGGTAACTAACCCCTGAGGTTTTGCTAAATTCCTCAGGTAAGCGCCCTTTTTATGAAATTTGCTCAGGTACCGGTTGCTGTGCGAGGTAGACCAAATAGCCTTCAAATGCCCTTATTTGGGAGGTGGAAAACTTGACACGGTTTGTTAGTTTTGTGTAATTAACCTCAATCTATCGCTGGAACACTCTAACACATTAATAATCCTAATATATCTCTCTCATCATTAATCACCCAATTCAATTATCATCTTCAACCTCCGAATCTTCATTCCACATCACAAAACTCACGACCGCACATCTTAATTCCAACTTCAGTACTTCAATTCAAATCTCCTCTATAACCACACACTGCCTCAGCCGCACCTCCATGCCGAGCTGCCCTCTACCGACCCGTAGCGATCGCGCCCGACGCCCTGATGCGCCAACACCCTATTCTGCACCACCATGTCACCTCCTCGAGCCTGCTTCTCCATTTTTCCGTCCCGCCATCCATCTCCCTTCATCCTCACTATTGGTTTGTGGTGGGGGGTTTGCTCAAAAAAACTAGAAAAAGTTGACCTAAAGTCTGCATTGGTTCTAACAATGGAGCTTTGTTTCGAAATTAGCGAATGCGGGTTTCGAGAATCAAGAATGTCGTGGGGGCTGAAAGGGTGCAGTTCAGCTGCGAATGTTCAGGGTTTTAATTGAAAAGTGTGGAATTTTATTCAAATCGTGTTTTGTCTTCGAGAAATCTGACCACTTTCTTGCGAACAAGTTATGAAATTGATATGAATATGACATTATTTTTCTACGTCTGATTTTTGGGTGAAATTGGTTAGAGTTCCAAAATTCTTGTCGCGATTGGGCAAGTCAAGGAAAATCGTTCATTCTGTCCATTGAACGACAACGGTAGTGGTGATTGTTCAATTCAGGGGTTAGGTGTTTTGAACACAGGTTTATTGTGAACACCGAATGTGGTGATTGTTGTTGCCACCTATTGCTGTGCGTGGTCGTGGTTGTTTACGTGACGTAAGGAGAGAATGTTGATATGTGGTGCTTGTGGCGAACTGATTGTCGGTGATGGGTGAAGGGTGGCTTTTGGATAGGTTCATCTTGGGTTTTGTGGTTTAAAATTGCAATTATGCACGAACAAGACTTCGTTGATTATAGTGAGAGGAGAGTGATGTGATTTCCAGATTCGAAATAGAATAGTGGATAATAGGTTTGGATATAGTAAGGGGGGGATAATAGGTTGATATAGGGTTCTAATAGTGTTATAACTTAATTTGAGTTATTAGAGATGTGGAGTTAATTAGGTAGTTAATTAGTTTAATTAAGGTTTACATAACGGGGTGTTTGGTGTAGTTTCCATCCATAATTAATGGACATTTGAGCGTTTATCTAACCTCGGGTATTGCAGGCATTTCTAAAAACTCGGGGGGTACCTGAGGGAATTCAGGCAAACTCAGGCGGTACCCGAGAAAAAAATCTCTAAAATTTCAATGTAGCCAACTATTTAACTTGACAAAATTTAGATTCCCACTAAATATACGAAGTCCTTGTAATATTCATTGATAATATGTGTACTACTACGACAACAACATCAACAACACAATAAATATGTTGGTTTCTCTAATCTATCTCTGATGTAGAAGATTTATCTACATATGGATAGTTGAAAGTAAATAAACTAATGCATAGAAAATTGATGGAGAGACAAAGTATAATCTGTACTTTATATGTTTCGAGAATCTTACTTAGTTATGTTCACAATCATCAAATTCACTTATTGTGAGGCATCATCGATTATAACTATAGATAAAATTTTGTAAACATGTATCGAGATTAGTAAATGGAATCGTATGACCCGGCAACGAGCCGGCCAAATACTAGTTACAGTAATAAAAACGGAGGAAGTGAGGAGTATTATGGTAAGTATTATATGATGGTATGATGTCGCGTTAGTCAGAGACAGTTTTGTGCAGTATCAACCAATCATACCCATGTTAGTCTTTCACTTTACCCAATTTATCCAATCTATGTATTATATGAGTTTATTTCACGTGGGCTACACACTTGCTGCTTTGCTTTTGGTTTTAGCTCAATTATTAAACTAATGCTTTCTAACAATTCTAAACACTTAAATATTTTGTTGCGACCAAGCACTTTAGCAGAATTTAATCTGTGCCTTGTTCAGATAACTTGAATAAGATAATGGTTCAGCTGATCCTATCGAAGCAGCACCTTGTTGCGAGAGAAGTCAGCAACTCGATGACTCTCCCGTGCAACAGCTGGGATACAAGCAAGAGCTTATCGGAGTCTCTCGTATGTTTAATAATTTTTTCTATGATATTACTTTATGATATTTTATGCTTGTTTTGGTTGTTTAGTCTGTTTGTTCTTAGCTCGTGATAAAACAGATTCTTTTTTTTTTGTTTTGTTTTTCATTGTTGTGCCTAGGATTTAAATGACAATTACTGCTAATATGACTAGGCCTGATTGGAAATGAGACTATGTTTGATTGATGCAATGATGTTCTGATGTTTACAAAGGATCAGCATCCATTCTGTTGGAACAAAATGGGATCATGTGAATAGATCTCGAACATCATATATGAAAGGATTCGAATTAAGGGCAGCACTGCATTTCGGTGGTACTCCATTGAGCTCACTTCTCCTCACAGAGTAGTAATCATTGACCTTGATAATACACCAGACTTTAATCTTTTTTTATGATATGAGCTACGCCTCGGTAGATTGTAATCTTATAATACCATACTGACAAGACTGATGTGAAATATCAATGATATATTCGTATTATTATTCTATCATAGATGGTTTAGTTTGACATACTTACTCCTATTACTAAGGTAGCTTAACATGTTTACACACAAACATAACAATGTCAATGGAGTGGGTTTGATGCCTTTTAAGGAGTATGCTCAGGTTTAGTGTGGTGCCGCACAATTGATGATAACATGAGCACTCACCCAAGCATTTATGGTGGAATGTCTACGGTTTTGGGTTTGTTAGTCAGACATAGATTAAGTGTCTACTCGGATATTGGTGTATCATGTGTCAGGCTTGGAATTGTTTATTGAGTTTTCAGCGGGTCATGTGATAGCTGTTGTCTCAAACAACAAATTACAGAATCTTTTTATATAACCATTATATATGTCTCTTATCATTACTACTCTATTAAGTAGTATTGATTGTGGTTTTGATCATGAGTGTTACAGGCAATTAGCAATTTTGCATGCATTCTGATAATATCATGTTGACTGGTTTAACAACGATGTTTAATACGGGGTTAACGTTGTGGACCTGTGAGCATGATATGTGCCCATGTGGTTGATGACCTGATGGTTGGGGTCATGCGCAATGCTCTGCCCTTTCCACTTCTGGTGGCCTTATTTTTGGAGGCTATGCTTTGTGACAATCGTTGGGCTCCTTTGCTCATGGCTTACTGGCTGGTATGTTTTCCAATGTTTCCTTAACTTAATTGTTAACTTCTGATGACTGTTTTTATCATTCCAATGGATATAGTCACTGTTTGTTGTAGTATCCCCTTCACTTGTATATTTGATAAACTGGACAGTTCACTTATGTAGTTCTCTAATCTTTTTCCTATATATAGATTAATAAATCATGCATGTGAGACTTTTTTGATTCGTTTCACATGAATTTTAATTTTTAGTTTTTATTTTTTCTTCACTATAATTCGAGATATAAACGTTTAAAATTGTGTGGGCAAATGTAAAAAAAAGAAGCAAATGTAGCAAGTAAACTGAATCAGGGGAGTAATTGATTGCTTCACTTCGATTGACCTCACCTAAAACTCGTTTCTGTAATACTCCAGTGTTCTTGCATGTCACTGAATGAACATGATTCATTCATCAGCATAATCACGTATGTTCTATTACACATTGCAGGTTCACATGGTTGGTCAGGTAATTTCAATTATAGTCTCTGAATGAATGATGTACAACTTCTAAACAAGAGCTAGCCTGATTTACCAAGCAGCGCATATCAATTGATAAAAATCATTCATGATGATTTGCAGTGGGCTGTTACAACCAGTGTAGATTACTCTCTAGCATCAGATGATACAAGTGATCATTTACTAAGCACAGGTGGGAAAAATGGTGGTGGTTATGAAGCATCCAAATACTTGTTTATGGCTTTACATGGCGGCCTACTTCTTATACATGCGGTGCTAATAAGTCTTCCAATTCATGTCTATCCTTCTTTGGGATTGCTTGGTGCTGCTGGAATTTCATAGGTACTAATGACGAATTTATTTGATGTCATACACCTTGATGGTTGTTATGATGGACGTTTCGTTATGTGTCTAATATTATAATAGAGACTACCATATTCAATTTAATTGTTGTCACAGGCGTGTTTGTGCTCTGCTTACCATCCCCTTGGTTGCTAAGGAAAGGGCAGTGCGAGTTGTATTCACTCACTTCAACACGAGAATGGAGAGGGATCAAGAGTATAGTCTATATCTTTGTTCTTGGACTTTGTGAGCCAATACACAATCTTGGGTATTGATGCATTGCTGCACATTGGTAAGGACTAAGGGTAGAGATATGGAAATTTGAGTCATGACAGTGCACCTTATTTAGCTTGCTTCTGCCTCATTAATAGTTAGTTGTTCTGCTAACTGCGTTGCTGGTTAACCTTGAACGACAGACAGAGGAGAAGACGCAGACAATGGACCGAAAGGGATAATAAGCGCGATTGTTATATCATAATAGTGGGAGGGTATACTTGTAGGAATCACATTTGCAGTTACTGATGTCCATACCTGTGAGCAGTGAAAATGACGCAGTGGTTTGCGATTGCCCAAGTGTTTTATCCTGGCATTCAGAGTAGATATGGACAGGATTTGGCGGGATAGTATGCTTATGCATTGTTGCCTGTGGCCGTATTTTTCTGTGGCATTCCATGACAAGCAATTCTAGTCAACATTATATTCTCCTTGTTGTGATAGCCTTTTGTTGTCTGTTTGTTTCTTTGATTGAATTGTCACTTGTTCGTGTGTAAACAGGATGGCCTAGCTCTTTTCAGAGATGGCGCGATGCCCTTTTCGTCTACGTGGCATGCTGTCATAAACAAGAGGTCCCCATCAATGCCGTTTGGATGTCTGCCTTGGTATCCTTTTGCATGGCCTCCATATGTCTTATACATTCTCCTATCCCCTATCCCCTATCCCCTTCCCCTATCCCTATCCCTTCCCAATTCAATAATTGAAACTCCTTTGCTATTATTCATATATTTAATAAAATAATTCGATTCAACTAATTCACTGTGTAACCTGTTAAACTTTTGACATTTTTGCAGTCTCTTGGAAGCTTGGTGGCATTCGATGCAATGTATCATAGCGACAATTGGCTATACATTCATACGCATTGCCATATTCTTCAGAGTTACTTGGCTCGAAAATCCTTCTTGCAGGACCATTCATCTAGGGAAATATGGGATTGTTATCGGGTGGATATTGCTGTGATTGGGTAACATAATCTCTCCTATTCTCATTAGATTCCCAACCAAATGCCGAGACCTCATTATCACCTGTTGCTGTTGTTGGTCTTCTCATTCTACCTTTCTCTTGGCATTTAGTGCTAGATTTTGGTTTAAGCCCCTTAAAAATGTACGTGTGGTTGACTATTGTCGGCTCATTTATAATTTAAGTTGCTTATTATGGATGTTAGCGCATCTACATCAATGACCGATTAAAATCTTATCATCCCTTCTCTTTACACTTTATCACTCTTCTTTTACATAAAAGGAAAATTTTCAGTTCTCTGACGGTTTGGCAAGTCAGTCACGATGTTTATAAACGGATCAAATGCCCT
>SNQN01000273.1:48690-99264 GCA_008642245.1 Bassia scoparia
TGCTAAGAAGGATTTTCGAGCCAAAGTAACTCTGAAGAATATGGGCAATGCGTATGATATGTATAGTCCAATTGTCGCTATTGATACCATTGCATCGAATGCCACCAAGCTTCCAAGAGACTGCAAAATATGTCAAAAGTTTAACAGGTTACACAGTTGAATAGTTGATATCGAATTTATTTTTATTAAATATATGGTAATAATAGCAAAGGAGTTTCAATTATTGAATGGGTAATGGGATAGGGGATAGGGGATAGGGGATAGGGGATAGGGGATAGGAGAATGTATAAGACATACTGTGAGTGCCATGCAAAAGGATACCAAGGCAGACATCCAAACGGCATTGATGGGGACCTCTTGTTTATTGACAGCATGCCACGTAGACGAAAAGGGCATCGCGCCATCTCTTGAAAAAGCATAGGCCATCCTGTTTACACAGAACAAAGTGACAATTCAATCAAASAAACAAACAGACAACAAAAGGCTATCACAACAAGGAAGAATATAATGTTGACCTAGAATTGCTTGTCATGGAGCTCATGCCACAGAAAAATACGGCCACAGCAACAATGCATAAGCATACTATCCCGCCAAATCCTGTCCCATATCTACTCTTGAATGCCAGGTAAAACACTTGGGCAATCGCATAACCACCTGCGTCATTTTCACTGCTCAACAGGTATGGAACATCAGTAACTGCAAATGTGATTCCTACAATGTATCCCCATCCCACTATTATTGATATAACAATCGCGCTTATTATCCCTTTCGGTCCATTTTTGTCTGCGTTCTTCGTCTCCTCTGTCTGTCGTTCAAGGTTAACCAGCAACGCAGTTAGGCAGAAACAACTACATATTAATGAGGCAGAAGCAAGCTATAATAAGGTGCACTGTTCATGACTCAAATTTCCATATCTCTACTCCTTTTAGTCCTTACCATGTGAGCAGATGCATCATAACCCAAGATTGTGTATTGGCTCATCAAAAGTCCAAGAACAAAGATATAGACTATACTCTTGATCCCTTCTCCATTCTCGGTGTTGAAGTGAGTGAATACAAACTCCGCACTGGCCCTTTCCTTAGCAACCAAGGGGATGGTAAGCATGAGCACAAACACGCCTGTGACAACAATTAAATTGAATATGGTAGTCTCTATCATAATATTAGACACATAACGAACCGTCCATCATAACATACCAATCAAGGTTGTATGTAAGCATCAAATAAATTCGTCATAGTACCTATGAAATTCCAAGCAGCACCAAGCATCCCAAAGAAGGATAGACATGAAATTGGAAGACTATTTAGGACCGCATGTATAAGAAGTAGGCCGCCATGTAAAGCCATAACAACGTATTTGGATGCTTCATAACCACCACCATTTTTCCCACCTGTGCTTAGTAAAATGATCACTTGTATCATCTGTGCTAGAGAGTAATCTACACTGGTTGTAACAGCCCACTGCAAATCATCATGAATGATTTTTATCAATTGAATGCTGCCTGCTTTGGTAAATCAGGCTAGCTCTTGTTTTAGAAGTTGTACATCATTCATTCAGAGCACGTATAAATGAAATTACCTGACCAACCATGTTGAACCTGCAATGGTAAGATGAACATACTTGTATTATGCTGATGAATTGAATCATGTTCATTTCAGTGACAATGCAAAGAACACTTGATAGTATTACAGAAACGAGTTTTAGGTGAGGTCAAATCGAAGTGAAGCAATCAGATTACTCCCTCTMATTCAGTTTACTTGCTACATTTGCTTCTTTTTTTTTACATTTGCCCACACAATTTTAAACGTTTATATCTCGAATTATGTGTAAGAAAAAAATAAAAAACTAAAAATTTAAAAAGTGTTCATTGAAACGAATCAAAAAAGATCTCACATGCATGACTTTATTTTAATCTATATATATAGGAAAAAAGATTAGGTTAAACTTACAAAGTGAACTGTACCAGTTTATCAAATATAGCATCTAAAGTGATAGGATGGAGTATTACACAAACAAGTTGTACTATATTCATTGTAAGTTAAAAACAGTCATCCGAGTTTAACAATAAGTTAAGGAAGACATTTGGAAAACATACCAGCCAGTAAGCCATGAAGCAAAGGGAGCCCAACGATTGTCACAAAGCATAGCGCTCCAAAAATAAAGGCCACCAGAAGTTGGAAAGGCAGAGCAAATTTCGGCCATGGACAACCCAACCATCATGGTCATCAACCCGACAATGGGCCACCCATATATCATGGTCACAGGTCCACCATACGTTAACCCCGTATTAAACATCGTTGTTAAACCAGTCAACACTGATATTATCGAGAATGTCATTGCAAAATTTGCTATTGCCCTGTATCACCAATTGATCATTTCAAACSACAATCAATTACTACTTACTAGTAGTATGTAATGTATTAAGAAGACATATATAATGGTTATATCATGAACAAAGTTATTTCTTGGTAATTTGTTGTTTGAGACAACAGCTATCACATGACCGCTGAACAATCTCAATATACAATTCCAAGCCTGACACATGATACACCAATATCCGAGTAGACACTTAATCTATGTCTGACTAACATAACCCAAAACCGTAGACATTCCACCATAATATGCTTGGGGTGAGTGCTCATGTTATCATCAATTGTGCGGCACCACACTAAACCTTGAGCCATACTCCTTAAAAGGCATCAAACCCACTCCATTTGACATTGTTTATGTTTTTGTGTAAACATTGTTAAGCTTACCTTAGTAATAAAAGGAGTTAAGATGTCAAACTAAACCATCATTATAGTAATAATTAATACGAAGTATATCATTGATATCATTTTACATCAGTCTTTGTCAGTATGGTATTATAAGATTACAATCTACTCGTAGGCGTAGCTCATTATCATTTAAAAAAAGATTAAAGTCTGGTGTATTATAATCTAAGGTCAATGATTACTACTCTGTGAGGGAGAAGTGGTAGCTCAATGGAGTACCACCCTGAAATGCAGTGTCTTGCCCTTAATTCGAATCCTTTCATATATGATGTTCGAGATCTATCATCTATGACTCCCATTTTGTTCCAACAGAAGTTGATGCTGACTCCTTTGTAAACATCAGAACATCATTCATCAATCAAAACATAGTCTCATTTCCCAGATTAGGCCTAGTCATTTTATGCAGTAATTTTCATTTAAATCCTGGCCAACTGTAATGAAAAACATAAACAAAATCAAAAAAAGAATCTGTTTTATCACGAGCTAAGAACAAACAGACTAAACAACCAAAACAAGCATAAAATATCATAAAGTAATGTAATRCATAGAAAACTAATTATTGAAACATACGAGAGACTCCGATTAAGCTCTTGCTTGTATCCCAGCTGTTGCAGGCGAGAGTCATCGGAGTTTGCTGACTTTTCTCTCGCAACAAGGTGCTGCTGAAGATGATCAGCTGAATCCATTATTGCTTATTCAAGTTTTCTGAACAAGGCACAGATTAAATTCTGCTAAGAGTTGCTTGGTCGCAACAAAATTATTTAGAGTGTTTAGAATTTGTTAGAAAGCATTAGTTTATAATTTGAGCTAAAACCAAACATGGCATAACTGCAGCAAGTGTGTAGCTCCACGTGAAATAAACTTATATAATAATACAATATTGGAGATAATTGGGTAAAGTGAAAAGACTAACATGGGGTATTGATTGGTTMATACGCTACAAAAGCTGTCTTCTGACTATCTGACATCATACATTCATATAATACTTACCATAATACTTCCTCACTTCCTCCGRTTTTTATTASTGTAACTAGTATTTTGGCCCGGCGTTGCCCGGGTCATACGATTTCCTTTTATCTTATTATCTCGATTCACTAATTTTTTAAAAATTTTATATATGTTAAATGTGATGTACAATATAGTGAATTTGTGATTGTGAAAATAACTAAGTAAATTCTGAAACTATATAAAGTAAGAGAATTTTATACTTTTTCTCTTCCATAATTTTCTATGCATTTAAGTTTATTCTTTTCACTATTCATATGTAGATAAAATCTTCTACATATCAGCATGTAGATAAAATCATCAACATATTTATTGTTGTTGTTGTTATTGTTGTTGTTGTAGTAGTACAACATTATTTATCAATAATATTAACACGGAGTACTTCGTATATATTAGTGGGTGAAATCTAAATTTTTTGTCAAAGGTTAAATAGTTGGCACGAATTGAAAATATTAGAGATTTTTTCTCGGGTACCCCTGAGGTTTTGCTTAATCCCTCAGGTACCCCCGAGTTTTTAGAAATGCCTCAAGTACCCCGAGGTTAGATAAAATAGCTCAAATGCCCTTATTATGGATGGAAAACTAACGCCGTTAGTGTTTAACCCTTAATTAAACTAATTAACACCTAATTTAACTCATTATCTCCTAATAACCAAATTTAAGTTAATTAAACACCTATTAAACACCTATTATCACCTATTATCACCCTTATCACCTATTATCACACTATTCTTATTTTCGAATCTGGAATTTCATCATCATCTTCTTCTTCATATAATCAACGTCATCTTGTTCGTGGGATCAATTGCAATTTTAAACCACAAAAACCCAGAAATTGAACCCTATCAAAAGCCACCCTCCCATCACCACAATCAGTTCGCAGCACCACATATCAACATCCTCTCCTTACGTCACAGTAAACAACCACGACCACGCATCAGCAATAGGTGGCAACAACAATCACACATTTGTGTTCAAATTAAACCTTGTTTCAAACACTAACCCTGAATTGAACAACCACCACTACGTGTCGTCTTCAATGCGACAAGAATGAACTYATTTTCTTGATTTGCCAATGCGACAAGAATTTGGAACTCTAACCAATTTTCAACCCAAAAATCAGACTTTAGAAKAAAAATGTCATATTTTCATATCAAAATATCATACTTTCGAAGAAGATTGTCAGATTCTCGAAGACAAAAGTCAGATTTCGAACTAAAATTCCCATTTTCAATTTAAAACCCTGAATTCGAGCTTGAAACTGCAACTTTCGAGCACGAATTCTTGATTTCGAAACCGATTCGCTAATTTTCGAAACAAAAGCTCCATTGTTTAACCCAAATGCAGATTTTAGAGTAAGCTTTTTCTAGGTTTTTTTTTTGGAAAATTGAGTGAGGATGAGAGGGAGTGGTGGGGAGCGAAAAATGGAGAAGCAGGGCTGCGAGGAGGGTGGTGGTGGTGCAAGAAGTAGGGGTCGTGGGTCAGGSGTGGGGGTCCGGGGTCGTAGGTCAATGGTAGCGGGTCGCGGGTTGCAGGTCAGTGCTGGTTCATGGGTTGAAGATGGAGATTTGAATTGAATATGGAAGTTGAATTAAAGATGTGGGTCGCAGGTTGTTGTGATTGTGAATTGAAGATGGAGGTTGAAGATGAGTAATGTTGAAGTTGTGAGGTGATTAATGGATGAGAGAGATATATTAGGGATTAATTAATGTGTTTAGAGTGTTTTAGGGATAGATTAGAGGTTAATTACACAAAAACTAACAGTGTCAAGTTTTCCATCCATAGTAAGGGCATTTGAGCTATTTTGTCTAACCTCGGGGGTACCTGAGGCATTTCTAAAAACTCGGGCGTACCTGAGGAATTTAGCAAAACCTCAGGGGTATAGTACCTGAGGAAAAGTCCCAAAATATTATTGTTGAATAATAATATTTTCCCATTTTGTTTGTGCCTAAAAAATAAGGGACAAATGAATTAATTAAAATTATTGTTAAATAATAAAACTAATACTTCGTCTAGCACTCTAGCTTAGTTGTTACAATCTCCTCTAAAATATTAGTGGTTAAAATTTTTTAAAAAAATTAATGAAATTATTGAAGAAACTAAAAACAGTAAAAAGTGATATATTAAGTGCGGTTTAACAATGGAACAATATATTTTAAAATAGTGAAATGRTAAACACTAATTAATATTGGTTGAGTTGGTAATGACATCTTAATTATGTGATATAGTATTGAGTTCGAATCTTACTATGAACATATTTTTTAATTGAACAGCTAAAACATAATCTTATGTGGCTCTAGATGACATGGCATGTGGGTAGATGTGTCACAATTCTGTAGGAATGAAAAGTTGTTTGCGTGGCGCATTTACGATGATAAAAAATGACATGTGGCGCAATAACGTATATTAGCACACCTTTTAATAATATTCGTAGATTTTTGGTGGCAACATTTATCATAAAAACAAAGAATGTAAGTGTTGAGTACACTAATGATGCTGCTACCTCACCATCTACTTCCCATGCACCAGCATACCTCACCATCTACTTCCCATGCACCAGCACACACTCATCAATCTAATCTCACAAGAGCTCCAGCTACTGAATGCCAAGCTAGCAAAGTTAGTTAGAGTTTGTTATGAGRTGTAACAAACTCCATAACAAACTCACTGCTTGCTATTCTCAGCATGACATCATTCCTAGATGATTCTAGATTGTTGCTTACTCTATATATATTTTTGTATGATGTATTCAAAGAATGGTAATCATTCTCTCAAAAGATCAATGAAATAAGTTCTATTTCTTTTCTCTCCCAAACGTTTCTCTCAAAGTTGTTCTTACATTTCTGTTATTGTTCTTTGATTTCTTTGATCAATCAAGCATTGAGCAATCATAATGCTAATGCTTGATTGATGTTAGTTGTTAGCTGATCATCATTTTACAGTCAATTGACATGGTATTAGAGCAGAACACAATCACGCAATCTCTCAGTAAGCTTCAATCAAATTCTTCTTTTCATTCTTAAATCTCTMCTTTGATTCTTTGTTGTTGTGTTTGATCCTTTTGTTTCATTCTCAATTTCTGTTGATTCTTCGTTCACTTCTTTGATCATTTGTTTCGATCAAATTCTCCTTGTTTTTCTGCTTCATAATTTCATTTTCCTTTCACAAATTTCTTTRGTTTCAAGTTTACACATACAATCATGGCAGTTAACACTGATCTGAACTCAGATCTTTCCTCTCTCTACTATTTGCATCCTAATGATGCATCTCTTACTCTTGTTCCTTCACCATTCACTGGAAGCAACTTCCATGTTTGGAGGAGGTCAATGATGCTTGGCCTCTCAGTCAAGAATAAGRCGAGCTTTGTTGATGGCATTATACCACAACCAGCTATTGGCTCTCCATACTTCAATGCTTGGCAACGAGTGAATTGCACTCTTCTCACCTGGTTCATGCGTTCTCTTGACACAACAATTGCAAGAAGTGTCCGATCCTGCATTTTCCCACTGCTGCTGCAATTTGGAGAAATCTTGAAGAAAGATTTGGTCAATCCTCAGGAACACAAGCTTATACAGTCTATCAAGAGCTAGCTGATCTTCAACAGAACAATGATGATGTTGCTACTTTCTATACCAAAATGAAGATCCTGTGGGATGKAGAAGATCTCACACAGCCTATACTTACTTGTGTTTGTGCCAATTGCACTTGCAGGATGACACAAAGATTGTTGAAGCTTCAAGAAGACCAGAGGCTGATATTGTTCCTAATGAAGCTTAATCCAACATTTAATCAATTTCAAGCCAATATTCTGATGCAGTCTCCTTTTCCCCCTATCTCACACTACTATAGGCTTTTGATGCAAGAAGAGAAGCACAAGGCCATTTCTGCTTCAACTCAAGATGATTCTGTCTCTCTATTGGCTAATCAGAGAAGGTATCCGAATCAAGCTACTATGCCATATAGACCACCTCATCTCCAAGGCAATAATCAATACAGAAGAACTGTGGTTGTCTGTGATCACTGCAAGAGATCAGGACAAGTGTTTCAGACTCCATGGATTCCCTAGTGGCTCTAATGTATGGAAAAACACAAAGACTGCAGCTGTGGTGCAAAATGATGAAGATGTGGTTCAAGAGGATACAGGGGCATTCACACAGGATCAGTATCAAGAACTCCTTCAATTGCTTGAGCATCAAAAACCAGCTGATCAACCAATTTCRGAAGAWGAAAACACCWCRTGTCTAATTGCTGGTAAGACTTGCTTATTGTCTTCTAATTCTGCAATTTGGATATTAGATAGTGGAGCCACCAATCACATGACTTATGATGCTAGCTTAATTGATGAAATTACTTCTTATGATAATCTTATCAAACCTAGTATCACTATTCCAGATGGAACCAAGGTTGCTATCAAAAGCAAGGGTACTGTGAAATTATCCTGTGACATAGCTCTCAAAAATGTCTTACATGTGCCTGGCTTTCAATTTAACCTAATTTCTATTACTAAATTATGCAAGGATCTAAACTGCATTATTTCTTTCACTCATGATGCATGTTTTATACAGGCCATTCTCGGAAAAGGTCTGTGCAGCTTGGTTGACTTAAACATGGTCTATACTATTTTGAGCATAATCCACAACCTGCTGGCTTAGCAGTTACCACACAAGCTACCTCTGGCAACACTCAGTCTATCGGTCCACCTACAAGTTCAAGTGCAAATTCTAACTCCTTTTTTGTCAATCAAGCCAAGTTATGGCATCTAAGAATGGGACATCTGCCTTTTCCAGCCTTGAAGAATGTCATTCCTAGTTTAGCAATAAAAGATTGTATAGATACTACTATTTGTAATATCTGTCCTGCAGCCAAGCAGCACAGGTTACCTTTTTCTAGTAGTTCTTTTAAATCTAAGGCWCCTTTTGAGTTAGTACATTTAGACACCTGGGGGCCTTATAAAACTTCTACAATAAATGGCTGTAAATTTTTTCTAMGTCTTGTAGATGATTTCACCAGGACTACCTYGATATTCTTAATGAAATACAAGAATGATGTAGTGTCCATTTTTCAGTCCTTCATTGCATATGCTCAAACTCAATTTCACATGCCTGTTAAAGCTATTAGATCTGACAATGCTACTGAACTGTGTGAAGGACAAATGAAAGATCTATTACTCAAKCATGGCATATTGCATTATACTTCCTGTCCAGACACACCACAYCAAAATGGTGTGGTGGAAAGGAAGCATAAACATCTTCTAGAAACTGCAAGAGCTTTGCTATTTTKGTCCAACTTTTYCCTATTCATTTTTGGGGCCATTGTGTTTTAAAAGCAGCCTATCTCATTAATAGAATGTCTTTGCAGTCCTTCAAAGGTTTCACTCCTTATGAAAAGCTTCTAAACAAAAGACCAGATTACAGTCATTTGAAATCCTTTGGTTGCCTTTGTTATGTTTCCACTCCATTTGTTAACAAGTCTAAACTCCAACTCAGGGCTCACCCTTGTGTCTTTGTGGGATATCCTAACTTACAAAAGGCTTACAAAATTTATGATTTAATCACCAAAAAGGTCATAATTACTAGGAATGTCATTTTTCATGATAAGCATTTTCCATTTCATTTCAAAACCTCACAAAATTCCCATTCATCACCTTTCTTACCATTCTTCTTACCTATTTCTACCAATCCCATTTCTGATAATTTTGATCCTTCTATACCTCACAATACAGCTACCACCACAAATGATACCTCTTCTTTGTCTGATAACACACAACCAAATCTAGACATTGCTACCAATTTATCTAATGATTCATCAAGTTCAGTGCAAGATATTTCTCACAATTTTGATTCTGACAGTAATGCCACAATAAGAAGATCAACCAGGGTTTCTCAACCACCAAGGCACCTAGCAGACTATGTTTGTAACCTAGCTTTTTTGGGTTCCAGTACTGTTGTGTTTGATTTGTTGTCTGCAGAGCAAAAATGCTTCATTGCCACATTAAGCCAGCATGTTGAACCAAGTACCTACTTAGAAGCTTCACAGAGTGATGGTTGGATGACAGTAATTCAAGCAGAATTACAAGCACTCAAGCTCAATGACACTTGGAAGTTGGTTGATCTTCCAAAAGGAAAGAAGGCAATTGGTTGTAAATGGGTGTTCAGAATCAAGCTCAAAGCTGATGTGACAGTGGAAAGGTATAAGGCAAGATTGGTTGCTAAGGGATACACTCAAAAGGKAGGGATTGATTATGAGGAAACTTTTTCACCTGTGGAAAAGATGACAACAGTGAGGTGTTTGGTTGCAGTGGCAGCTAGCAAGCAACAATGGGATATATGGCAATTAGATGTGAATAATGCCTTCCTACATGGTGACCTAAGGGAAGAAGTGTACATGAAAGCTCCTGAAGGTTTGGAAAATGCTGGCAACAAATTGTGTTTGTTAAAAAATCAATCTATGGGCTTAAACAGGCTAGTAGGAAATGGTTTGAGAAATTGGTCACAGCTCTCAAAAGTCAAGGGTTCTCTCAATCCAAGAATGACTACAGTTTCTTCATTCACAAGAAAGATGATCTAGTAACTTTTGCTGCAGTATATGTTGATGATGTGATCTTGACAGGGAATGATACAGGCTGCATCACAAAGCTTAAGAGGTTTCTTCATGATACATTTAGCATAAAGGATCTTGGCAAATTGAGCTACTTCCTAGGGCTTGAAGTCAGTTATTTGCCTGAAGGAATAAGTTTATCTCAGAAGAAATTCACCAAAGAACTTCTAGATTGCTGTAAACTGCCCTATCTCAAGCCTYCAATCACCCCTTTGCCACAAAATTTGAAATTAACACAAGATGCAGGGGATGCATATGATGATCCAAGTTACTACAGAACCATGGTTGGGAAATTAAAGTTCCTAACACAGACAAGGCCAYATCTAGCRTATATAGTGCAGCATTTAAGTCAGTTCATGCATGATCCTAGAAGTGGACATGTAGATGCTTTACATCATGTTTTAAGGTACATATCTGGTACACAAGGTCAAGGGATTTCAATGAAAGGTGCAGAACAAATCACACTACAGGCATATAGTGATTCTGATTGGGCTTCCTGACCTACAACCAGAAGGTTTGTTACTGGCTATGTTCTGCTACTAGGGCATTCTCTAATTAGCTGGAAATCAAAGAAACAAGGCACAATATCAAAATCTTCAAGTGAGGCAGAATATAGGGCAATGGCAGCAGCTGCTAGTGAAGTTACATGGGTTGTAAGATTATTGGAGGAATTGTGCATTGATTCTTTAAAGCCAGTTGTCCTTCATTGTGACAATCAAAGTTCTATTCATATTGCTAAAAATCTCATATTTCATGAAAGAACTAAGCATATCGAGTTGGATTGTCATTTCACAAGGGATAAGGTCCTTGAAGGCTTGATCTAGCTTACCTATCTTCCTACCACTTCTCAACTTGCAGATGTTATGACCAAAATTCTTCCATCACATCGGCACAATCATCTTTTGGCCAAACTAGGCATGTATCCCATCCCTAGTTTGAGGGGGGTGTTGAGTACACTAATGATGCTGCTACCTCACCATCTACTTCCCATGCACCAGCATACACTCAATCTAATCTCACAAGAGCTCCAGCTACTGAATGCCAAACTGGCAAAGTTAGTTAGAGTTTGTTATGAGCTATAACAAACTCCATAACAAACTTACTGCTTGCTATTCTCAGCATGACATCATTCCTAGATGATTCTAGATTGTTGCTTACTCTATATATATTATTGTATGCTGTATTTAAAGAATGGTAATCATTCTCTCAAAAGATCAATGAAATAAGTTCCATTTCTTTTCTCTCTCAAATGTTTCTCTCAAAGTTGTTCTTACATTTCTACTATTGTTCTTAGATTTTTGTGATCAATCAAGCATTGAGCAATCATAATGCTAATGCTTGATTGATGTTAGTTGTTACCTGATCATCATTTTACAGTCAATTGACAGTAAGTGTTTTACAACTTCTTAAATAGGAAAAGGATGCAACATGCAAGTAAAAAAGAACGGAGGAATTACAAAATCTGTTGTTCTCAGAGTGCTGCATTTGATTTTTATTTTCATTTTTATTTTTTTAAAAAAAGGCAAACTATGTTAWGAAWAATTGTATGGAATGCTAATACCGGAAGTCCAACAGTAGTGTCTTTCTACGTTCATGTTAAGGTTTTGTGAAGATTAGTTTCAGATTAGTTTAGTCGATTTTATTAAAACAAAGTAATGTATCATTTGTCTAAAATGCAAGCTGATATATTTTGTCCAAGTTATTTACTTTGCCAAAGTGATGTAAGCAAGTAGCTACCAACTTTAATAAATAGCAAGTAAGTTTGTGGTTACAGTTATGGAAGATGTTATTATTAGTAACAATTGAGAGGCCATATAACAAATGACAGAACTCTGATCTTTCGTTATGCTTACCAAATATCCATAATCTATACATTGTTGGCAAGAAAGGGAATTTTCGTGATTGAATAATGAAATACCCACGTGAGATAGCACCAGTCAAAAACAAAAGGCAATAACAAATTAACAATCYGTAAGTGAGAAAGGGGGAGAAAAGCAAACAGACAACAATAATAGGCGAGAAGATCCATTATTGATCGTGAAAATCATATTTTAACAAAATCAAAGAGATATTTTGTGGGATATATAAGCTATCTCTTTGATCTTTCATCAAGCATCAACTTGGCAGGTGGGGAATCTGGAAAAGTTGTCACGCTTCTACGGATTTAGGATCACTTAACAGGGAAAGTTGATAGTACTAAAACAATTCGAGTTTTTTAAATGAAATTGGGAAACACTTTTTTTTAAAAAAACTTATACTCCCTGAGAAGAAATTTATCAAATCATTTCGAGAATTGTTTTACGAAAGGATAACAAAAATTAAAAAGGTTTCAACAAGAAAAATTGGAAAAATTGTAAATTTTTCTTAAAAGCAAGCAAATGCTACTTTCATYACGCTAAAATGTTAGGTCACACAAATTTCCATGCTTTATAGCTCAACACTCTTGTTTTACATGGTGAAGATTCATATGAAAATATTCGCCATGTAGAACATCATTGAAAAGAAAATGGATGACAATTGGGTTTAGGATAAATAGATAAGAATGATATTACAACAAAGGAATCACATAAAAGGAAATGGTTGCATTGTCCTATTTAACCCTTAACATTAATAAGATCAATGCTAAATCCACTTGAACTTTTCACACGCGTTACAAAATCTTCAAAGCAGGAATCTGTACATATCATTAATCCAGATACATACTGATGAGTTTCTACTGCTATATACAGAAATTCTGTGCTAACTATCCTAGCATCTTCAACCGAAACACGATTTTACAAGTCCTATTAGTAGGTGTACACACTCCATGAGATGCAGCAAAAATGATGTTATATACAATAAATAAAAGCCTCATGCATTTGCCATATTTGACACAAAAGGCACCAGCCTTTTGTGATCCTTCTTCCTTCCTAGTGCACAGTTATCCAAAACCCGTCCCATAATCAACCGRGTATTCTGTAAGGCAACTTCTTTAGGCGGCATTCCAGATTCGACTAAACCCACTTGCCCATGAGACATTGTAGCTGTTCCAAATCCTGACCCCAATAGATACGGTAGGGGCCCACTACGAGCCTTAAACGAGGCCTGAGATGCAAGCATCTTTTCTTCAGCCCCGACATGACCATTCTCATAACCACCAGGCTCGTGAAGGTGTGACCCACTCATAGAATTACAACTTTGTAAGAGGGCTTCCAGTACACTAAGTGCATCACACCCCAAAGAGCTCTCCACAAGCTGGGAGACGATTGCATACATATGGGGGTTTTGGGCGGCATCGACTGGAGTGTGCTGAAGTAATTCCTTTAGCAAAAGAAGAATCACCCTCTGATATTCAACAGGTCCTCTTTCTAATAATCTCAGCAAATGCCCGAAGGCTAATGCTGAGTGTTTAGGGAACCACTCATTGCACAATAACGGAGCTATGCAAGCAAGCAGATTGTTTATTGTCTTGAACTCCCCTTGTGAGTATGCCAAAAATACTGTGGCTAACCCCTCCAGGGATTTCGTTCGACACCAGTGTGCAATGTTGGCAGCAACAGAGCAAGCTTTCTGATACTGTTGATGGAGAGGCGATGCAAGCCCGATGGGATCCTTGCTGAGCTGTAAGCAGAGCCATGGTAATAAGCCAGTGATATGCATAAGAAGTCTCGTTTCTGGATCCCCAAATATAGAGTCACATGCAGGGAATGTTATGCGTGAGAGAACTTCAATAGAAACTCCATGGCTAACAGCTGACATGAGCCCCTTCAGAACAAGAGGCTGCACACCTTCGAAATCAGGAACTTTACCACCCAGATCGATGCCTGTCCTTGAATCAGAGTGCTGGAACTCTGCCACATCAGATACATTAGTGTCCAGCTCATCACGGGGCATGCTGGATAATAGCACATTTTCTGTTGTTCTTTCCCGGAAGGATAAGCGATCAATCACTCGCAAAAATAGTTCGAGAACCTGACAATACACATGAACAAAGTCTGTGTGCATCATTGCAACACAGCCCCAAAAAAGCTGAGGATAAAGTATGACTTTCTCGGGCTCCATGTTCTCTACCATCACTTGCAGTGTCAATAGAATTTCCATAATGAAGCCCAAAACTTCGGGTTGAGGATTAATTAAACACCTGTGCAAGCAACGAAGAAGTGAAACACAGGCGTCACTTGTTACCTTTGGCCTCAATGCCCGGTATATCTGATGGGAACGACAAGCAAGGTGCCTTGAAGTACATTCCATGGCCCATTTCAAAGCTTCTGTACCCCAAGTCTCCCTAAGGTCCCCTTGAAAAAAAATTGCATCAACCATACTTTGAACTAGGGCAGACAAAAGTGCTGAGCTTGGGACATCTGGCCTTACAACAGTGGGGTCCTCATTTTCCCACATCATGCTTCCACGCTTAGACTGTACATACTTGATTAAGCTCACAACTTGCTGCTTGTTCTCCCCATCACTGTTCTCAACCTCATACAGCTCCAAGTGCCTACCAGCCAGTGAATACAACAAATTGACTAGAAGGTGCTGACAGTGCTCAAGAACGATATCTTCTGAACTGTCCATTGAGACAAAAGTCACGTGAAACAGAGAAGGCAAGTGTTCCCTAAAATCTTCATCATTCTCATAAGCAATTTCAGCAAGTAAAATCAAAGCAATGTCAGCAGGAGTAAGTGTATGTTGTTGATGACCCTGCAAAGCTGACTGAAGCTCTTTCGCATTAACACCATGCATCCCAACATTAGAGTGTAAGCCATCATCATTAGAGTTTGGAGTGTCAATGAAGTAATCTCCACTGTCCCTGGAGACATGACGGCTTCGTATACTCCCAGTAGAACTTCGAACCCCCATCAAAGGCCCTGACATGTTGACTAAAGATGGAAGAAGTTGACCTGACCGACCGGCAGGAGTTACAGGAACAACATTCATCTCAGGAGGCATAGGACTTAACGGGCCTGAGGCACTGCGCCCACCCACACCAGCAGTGCGCCAGCTCAAGCTCCCACTGGCATTCCTCAATGGGACATCAAGAGAGCCTCGAACAAGCAACGGCGACATATGCGGCTGGCTGTCAACAATAGATATAACTTGTGGAGCTGCAGGACCTTGAGAAAACTCCAATACAGCATTCCCATTGACATCAGCCTTACTGGTACTAGGCCTCAGAGGTTCAACACTATCTTCAAGCATCCGTTGTGTCAACTGATAAACAAGATGATCTATTGTTTGCTGGGGACAAATCCGTGCTAAATATAAGCTTACCCTTTTGGCAACTGAGAAGTATGTAGCAAAAGCACCACTAATTTCAGCAGATGCATTGGAGTCACAATCCTCTATACCTTTGGTGATTAAAAAGTCAAGAACTGGCCTAATGTTCTTAGACTTGCTAGCAATAGTACTCCAAAGCTTCTCAATTTCATCTGGAAACTGATCACCGTGCCGCCAAGTGACATAGTACAGACTTTTTAACAAGCGTTCAGTCCAACCATCCTTTAGTTTCCAAAAGTTAAGGTTTTCAATCCAGGGTGCCATACAAGTTAAGACCTGATGCTGAGCAATTATATCAACAGCATCCAGCTGCCTCTGCATGATTTCTTCACAAAGAAGCTGGCTCAATTCAGGATGATCCTTGGCAAGTTTGCAGGAAAGCTTATATTGAAACTGTTGGTAAGAATCAGGAAGATTCCCAACAACAGCAGCTCTATAGCTTCCAGTGCCCTCCATTCCATCCTCTGCCCATGTACGGACTGAAAGAGTTTCAAGCATCTGCAATGCATCATCTCGAATTTGTCTAGATGGATCGACAACTTTATACAATATTAAGCTAAGTAACCTTTGTATTTCACATTTGGGTATCTCTTGCCGCATGTAGACTTCAGCCAGAACACTGAAGTAACCATCTGCAATCGCAGCATCTGAGTAATAACACTGGAGTAGAACAAATAAAGATGGGGTCAGTCTCACAGCATTTTGATGAGAACTTTGGCAGAATCGGATTGAGTTGGTTTCTTTTTCAACAGCCATCAGATTAATGCTGACCTCAACATAAATCATAAGATCATTTTTGCAAAAATAACAACCACATATTTTATCAAATAAAAGAGTCATAGCAGATCTGAGAGGGGACTGGTTACAGATAATTTAACACAAATAATTACCACATTATTACGCATTTATGATCATAATAAAGAGTCAAAATAGTAACGGTGAGATAAGGAATTAAAAAGGACCTGATCAATGCAAGCAGGAAAGAGATCTAAATTCGTCAGAAGCAGATTCTTCAATGCCAACTTTGCCAAAGAGATACGAAGATGGCCACCTTTGTGTCGGTCACGCCCTGCAGCACGCCCCCCTTCCCCAGTGTGTTTAGTATAAGATGGAGTTCTTGGATCTGCAGGTGAGTAACCAAATGGAGCCCTTGGTGCTGGCTCAATGAATAAACTATTTATCCAGAATATTACTCTGCCACTCATTTTCCTAGCATTGTCGTCAAAGCAAGGTCCATATAAGAGTGAGGCCACAGCATTCATTGACGCCCATTGTATAGCCTCCACTTGCTCATTCAGTTCCTTATCAAATGAAAGTTTGTCCACCGAATCCTTTGAACGTCCATGCTGAGAAGCTTTATACCTTTCTAGTTCACGACGATAATCACTGATTCCATCTTGATTCCACGAACAACCAGTATCATCACTCCAAGATAGAAGAAGTTCAAACAATCGCTTCCTTGTCCTGAGATCAAACTTTTCAGATTTCGATTCAACAAATTCAGGAGCGAGATAACGCAAGACAGTAGCTAGAGAATAGCGAAGGGGTTGCATATCTTGAAAGCTCTCTAGTGATGCAGTCAAAATATGTCGATGTGTCTCTTCAATAAACTTCAAGTAGTGAAGGCGGAAAACTGGTTTCCTGCTGAGCATACCAGGCCAAATTTTCTCTGCCACAGTTCTGTATATAGCTGCTATGTAAACACGTAGCTCTTCTCTGCGAGACTTCTGACTCTGCACAATAGAGACTAATAAGTATGTACTATTGAAACTGTGCAGATATTTCACACAAAAATAAACCAAGAGTGATCCTCTGATTTTTTATTTTTTTTTTAAAAAAAAAAAAAAAAAAAAAAAAAAAAAAACACAGCACACCTCCAGATCCAGTGTTTAAAATTTCAACCAATCTTTTATTTTGTTGCAAGGCCATTAATTTACGTGACAAGAAAACAAAAAAACTGATATCTTGAACTTTCAATGAAAGAGATATAAGGCAGCCAATACAGAAGCATCAATATTTAGCAAAATCAACATATTTAAATACGGCCCAAGCATTAACTTGACATGATAACAACATTTAAACTAAAGTCTTCAAGAAAGTGGTAAACCATCACGCATAATGAGTAGGGCGTAAAATAGTCATTTTGAGAAGGAAAGAGAAACAGTGTAGCAAAAGCAGAAGCGTCATATTTAAGAAACCTCTATCATCATTGAGACATCATGCATTGACTTGACATGATTCAAGTCTTCAAGAAGGTGCTAAGCCATCACATGTAATAACAAGTGATTAAGGCTATGGTTCAGTTCAACTCATTTAAGCACTCTAGTGTTCAAAGAAAATAATTCAAATAAGATCAGAAAAGATCAGAAAATTTTAGATCAGATAAGAAAAGAAATACTCAGATTAAGCATAAAATATGAAGAACAAAAAACAACTACAATAAGTTCAAATCAGTTTAGATCAAACAAGTTCAGAAAAATTCAGATGAACTGAACACAACCTAAAATATTTATCTACAGAAGAATAGATTTCTAACAAGCTCYCAGTAGAAATATCACATATGGTAGCGTTTGGGGTAAGACTTAAAAGCAATGTCACGGAAGTAAATTGTGTGGAAATTATGGGATGGATTGCCACCGCAGTGGCATGAAGTTTTCCAGCAGAATTTACATATATATTTACATATATGTTAAGATTTCTCTAAGAGGGAAAAAAATGCCAAGCTGCGCACAAGCTTTATGAGCAGAAACAACTTATTAAGGTCAAGCTGAGTCAAGCCCACACTAACAAGCTTTGTCCGAGCCAAGCTTGAGTAGTTCACAAGCAAAATTGGCTAAATAGAACCCTAAATGTAAGTATGAGCTTTTAGGGGCTCAAGTACAACAAAACCCTAAACCCTCACGTTCTTATGAGATCAAATGCTTAAACTGTACCAAAGTACCAAACAGAACCTTTACAAAAGAGAAAAGTTATAAAGGTAAACCACTATAATAAGCCTGTGTGATAGTCTAGACACTGAAATTTATTTCACACGCAAAAGAATTAACAGATATTTAAAAAGTACAACAGCCAAGTAGCCAACTATGGATTATATCATGTTTCAAATCATAAATTCCATACCTTCCATTTGGGTTTGCCTTCCGTTTCAAGCGAAATCTCATCAATGAAAGATGCAAGTTCACCAAACATAGTTTCACATACTTCGAGATGAGAATGGCCAAGAGCCATAGTAGCTGCATTCTGTAACAAGGTAGGGGCATCAAATAGACAATTCAAGAAACACCAAATCCAGATGATGTATCAAACATAACAGTGTAAAAAGTACTCCCACAATGTTAGCCCACAATAGTATTAGTTTTATCATAAGCAATAAGAAGTAAGCTATAATAGGAAACTATATTGCCAAAATCACGCAACCAAATTGCTATTACCTTTAAAAACAAGTCAGTGATATAATTTACAGCTATTCAGTCACATTCCAACATAACAATCATAAATTACAGGCAATTAAAGCAATTACAGTGAYCCATCGGGTTTTCTGTAATATGTAAATGTACAGGCTTGTGACAAGGACATATGCCAAGGGRAGTTGAAACCTTGTACAAAACTAGTTCAATATACATTATCATGTATCCTACGGCAAACTTTTGGTGAAACAACGAGAGAGAAAAATGTACATTCTACATGAAGATACTCATCTAAACTCTTGATTTTTTTTAATTTAATTTTTTTATAAAATTTAATAGTGGTTTCTTGTTGTATAATTCCTCTTTTTAGCTTACTTGCACCATTGAAAATGGGCTCAAGTTTTTAAGGAGAGGAAAGAGACAGGAAGACTAAAAAACGCGGACTCATGTGATAGGTCATAGAAGTGAGATAGAGAGAAAATATTGCCTAGAAAGGGAATGATGCAAGTAATTTGTAACTTCCAAAAATGGAAAATGGTGCAAGCATATAAAAACAAAGGATGTTTGTCAATGCTTCAGAAGTGGGTTTAGTAAAAACATGGTCAGTTTAAAAGACTAACAAATGACTTCTGACTACAAACATTTATCATTGTTGTATTTTCAGCCTTAAGAAATGCTCTTAATATGTTAACGCATGAGCATAGCTGAGGGCATTAAAATGCTTTGGAGGACTGCAAGTAACTCCAAATCGGTACAGCTATCTCATTGATAGAGATTAGGGTTCTAAAATAGATTCAAAAACTCATTCATTTAATAGTATGTTTGGTGTTCACCATTGAATAGTTAAAGTGTTAAAGATAAAAAAATAACTATGTAAAATAACTGCTATCTGTTAAAGTTGTGTTCATGTAGGAGACCTTAACCTATTTTAGGCTGACCAGAGAATCCTTGCAATCAATTATAGACAATAAGCATAATCTCTGTAGACTTTTTGCAGGCACGACTAATCGTTTTCTAAACAAAAAACCTCCAATTGGATGCAAGCCATGCAACTTATACCTATTGTAAACATACTTGTATAAAAGCATCTTTTGTAAACTTGATCTACCACATATCCAGAATCGAAGCACTTGTGACAGAAGTATTTGTTCCAATTACAAGCTTCTGTACAAATACTAAATAATGCTGAGCAAGAAGCAAGCATAAATTAATTTATTCTTTTTTTTTATTAAAAAAAAAAAAAAAAAAAAACACCTGGAATAATAAATGTTAAAACACAATACATTTACCTAGCACAGTAGAACTTACAATTAACACTATCTCGGGTGTGGGATGGGGGTGGAGGTGGCTTTATCAAGCTACCATGCGCTACAAGTAGTAAAACATAAGTGTGGCCAGAGGCCAAGTTTAAATAAGCTTCATAGTTTGTGCACTCACCACTTGAGCATCAGATCCAGACTTTAGAGATGGAAAAATCAGTCTGAAAAGTTCTTTTATTGATCCAAAGCTGGCAGCCTCTCTGGCGTCAGGAGGACATGAACAAGCAAACATTGCATACATGAGCCATTGATCCAACTTGTTATCAGAATCTTGTGTCTGATTAGCCCTGCCACCTAACTCAACAGGTGTAATATATGCAAGACGTCGAATAACCTCAGACCTGTCGTAACAAATCAATTTTAACCTTTTCAATTAGATGATTTGAATACAAGAATTACATTATAAATATCACAAATTAAAACCTGGACATAACAATAGAGAGAAGAACAGATAACAGAGCACATACAAAGCAAATTATTAACTCCAGGCAAATTATCTTGACAGTTGCAATGACAGGAATATAATAGAGCAAGCAACAATATTAGCAGTCATTGAAATCCCAGACAGATACTTTATACTCTATATTTAAGCCCAGTAATCTAAACTAGCAGGCAGAAAGACAAGGCCACTTACTTAGCTTCCTGAACAGATCTTGGGCAAAGCTCAGCAGCGTATTTCACAAGRTCACTGAGACATCTAGCCCATCTGTTCTTATCTGGGCTCTCAAACAAAATAGATTGAATGGTAACATCAAGGGGAATAGAATCACATTCACGTCTCATGTCAAAAGGGCGCGCAGTATCCCAGTAACAACTCTGGACAATGTCATCCTGTGATAGATTAAATTCACTTTTCAGAATTGAACAAGACTTCTGTGAAATAAACAAACTAAGAGGTAAACAATAATTAAACTATGCTAAAAGAGAACCCACCCCATTTTCCTCAAGGACATCAATGATAAATATAGGTTCAGCTTCATTCCTCAAACTGTGATCTGCTTTCTCGTGAGCTGCGAGATCGTTTATGTCATTCCACAAGGCCCGAACACAGCGTAACAACTCCAGCGCAGTATGCCTGATCTGACTATCAACAGAACAGAGAAATATAAGACCGACAGCGTCAATCTCTGAAGCACGAAAATCAACAACTTCTCCTGAACGATGAACGGAAGGCCTCTTGAAGGAACCAATTTGCTGGGCCACATGCTTTGCATCTTGTGCATCGAATTCCAACCGTTCCTCATGTAAACGTAGTCTCCAGAAGCGCATGAGTTCCAGCAACCTTACCAATGACGTTTGAATAAGAAGTGGGAACTCATCAGGAAGACGTAATATAAAGTTTGCCATCCCTCTCATGACGGCAAATCGGCGATGAGGCAGGGATTTCACAATTCGATTGAGCACCAGCACAGCTTCTTCACGTACACCAGGATCAATACTTATTCCATGCTGAGGAATTATTTCAGTTATCTTATCATTTCGACCAACCTCTTCTATCAAGTCAGGTATACATTTTAATACTGAACGGAAAAGATAGCCTTGGGATTTTTCCTTGGTAACAGAATCTGTACATGTAAATAAGATGCAACTAAGTACCAAAACAACAGTCCAGCACCGTTTAACCAAAAGGAATATTGACCTGCTGCTGAACAAAACCTCACAAGCAGAAGGGAAAGACACATAGAGCACATATGATTAACCTTTTCAGGACAAAATGGAATTAGATAAAGAGCTTCAAGTATATATATGTTATTTGGTTTGACAGGTGGGGTAACATTTCCCGTTGCTTGATTTCATTATATGTTGTTTGGTTTAAGTGCCTCCTCTCCCACCAGCCACACTCCCTCTTGTCTCTTGTTTAAACACTCTCCTCTTTACAATCTACATCTGACGTTGATGAATTGAAGAAGATATTGTGGCCATTATCAAGGCATTTAAAATTAGACACAAAACCTGCCGTATATATGGTGATATAATGCATGACAAAATTGACAATGACCAATAAAGTTTCTATGAGTTCTAAAACTGTTGGTGTTGAAACAAGAGAGCAACTGGCATGAAAAATAAAATTTACACAGCAGAGAGCTAGTTAATGTCAAAGCATATATTACATATACTATCCCATCAAAAATTTAATACTCCGTAATATCTTTGTCAGCCTTGCCCTTWTATTAAATATTAAAGATAGTTTTTCCAAGGAGTGTTGCATTGCATAATACAAGTTATTTTTTTAACTCCTTCAGTTTGCTTTCTACATATCCTTCAAAATCATTTTCTTAAAATCAAATTTAGAGAACAATTACTACTATAAATATAGTTGAAAGTTTTATAATCAGACAATACAAAATATACAATAAATTGAGCCAATTATAAAAAATGATACAGAATTCCTTTTAATAGAAAGCTGAATAGCTGATATGGATAAGCATGCACATATAGTCAATAGTTGATCATATACACTTCTCCCATCACAATCATTAGTTTTTCTAAGCGCTATTACCATTGTAGAAAGTAGAAACCATTGAGGAAAATTCATAATAAATGATTAACTAAAATATAGTACCATTTCAAACAATTATATAAAAAATAGTCAAAAAAATGAAAGTATATGCATTTCACTTCAGACATCTTTCCTTCTACAATGATCACTACACTTTACCCAAATGGACATTCCATTATGTTTTGCGAAAAGTGCTTTGTCCATTTTGGTTAAGTGTTTTGCGAAAAGTGCAGTCTGTCCTTTATCACTATTATTTATTCCAACAACACTCTCTTAGATTACAATGTGCACATGGTACCCATTTGCATTAATAAATACTTAAATAGCACTTTTTGGTTTCCTTCCAAATAGTGTATGTAATATTCAATGTTGAAAGGAGGGAGTGTGAGATAGTTACCAACAATTGATGAAATAGATTCAATTAGACTTATCTGGTTTCAACTAGACAAATGCATATTCCCTCCGTTTTTTATTAGTTGTTCCACTTTCCCTTTTGAAATGTCTTTAATTAGATGTCTTCTTAGCATTAATTGTGCATTAAAGCTACTACTATACCCTTGCCTTTTCATAATCACATGATTTTCTTTATTACTTTTTTGAGGGGACCACATGGGTATTGTTGGAAAGTAAAGCAATATGTTCTTTACACACACACACACACACACACACACACACACACACAGAGAGAGAGAGAGAGAGAGAGAGAGAGAGAAGAAGAAATTCTAGCAACTAATATTGTTTAACATTAGTAATTCAAGCAAGAAAAGTAAATCAAGACATACCAATTGCTGTCCTTGAAGAAGTAAGAAGAGCTTGACTGTACGTTCGATGACAAGACCTTATTATAAATTCAATTGCAGCTTTCACTTTTGGAATGTAGTGGCCAATGTCATGATCTGCCATTGTATTCAAATCAGAATATAACAACATATATATTAAGAAATTGCACACAGACATAACAGAATGTAAATGCAAATGGATGTTGAAAATGTACCTTGGAAAATTTCCAAACCCACATATTCACTTGAAGGGGACACAACTATTCTGTGTAAAGCACGCAGACCAATTACTTTTGCTTCACTAGAGCTATCTTGTCTTAGCAACTCCAAAATCATATGATTCATTGCAAAATCTAGGTTGCTTTCTGCTATTGACACACAAAATTCAACAAGTTTGTCATGTTGGACATCTTGTGTAAGCATTCCCTTCCTTAGTATAGTTAGCAATTGCGAAGTGACACTATCCAGGTGGTCCCAAACACGGTTTGGGGGTTGACCCGGTGCATAAACACTTAAATAAAATCTCACAGCTCGGTGGAGGCAATCCAAGGCCATGAAGCGATGATTCTTATCCTGAAAGGAAACTGAGATTGTAACGAAGTAGGATCCACAGGTGGAAGATGACTAATAATCATTCAGACACATATTCAACATTTCAACATAAAGCAGCCACAATATCACATTAACTGAGCCTACAGAACAAAAAGGCGTACTAGAAAAACAGTACCAAATCTATTCTTTTCAACTTAGGCTATGTTCAGTTCAACTTATTTAAGCACTCTAGTACTTGTTAAAAAGAAGTTCAGTTCACATCAGAAAATTTCAAACAAGATCAGATAAGAAAAACCCAGTGCAGATCAAAAAATCTTAAAATCTATAAGTAGATAAATATATATATATATCAATTTTCATCAAAAAATTTCATATCAGATCAAAACAACTTCAGTTGAGAAAAATTGAACCCAACTGAACATAGCCTTGGTTCAGTACTGTTAGTTGAGATAAGTGTCAATTAATAATGATCCTATCACAGTTAAGCAACCCATAAATTTAGAAAAGTTCATATAAGAATCAATAAGTTCAACTAAATTCAAATAAGAAACAATATGTATAAATAAGTTTATTTAAGTATGAATAAATTTTGATATATTCAAATACGTATCAATAAACATCAATAAGTTCGGAAAAGCACCAATAATTTCATATAAGTTTAGATAAGCATAAATAAAGTGAAAAGAACAGACTGCAATCAACTTTTTCTCATATAAAACTACAATTGTACTTACTCGCAACAGCTTGTAAAGTTGCTCCATGTGTGGATCGAAGTTAGTTTCGAATGTTTGAGGCTCTCCAAGACAAAGAAAAAGAGTCACAAGAGGATAACCCACCTATAACACAATGAATCACTTCAGAAGCACATAAAATCAAAGAAGTATACAGAACTTTTCAGTCAAAATTAAAATGTAGCAGATATATACATTGGTCAAAAGGTAGCAAAATATTGTTCGAAATGTCAGAGGAAGGTCTCCAAAAATACAAAACATCCACAGGAACACAATCAAATGGGAAACTGTGCCCAAAGTTAAAAGAAACCGTTTACACCAAGAACAAATGATTAACAAATTTGTGAAAAACTAACATCAGAATTATTATTATTATTATTATTAAGAGCATAAAGAACCCAAAATGCTAATCATGAGCAAAGGATGGACAACAGAAGTCTGAAACTATCAAAAAAAAAAAAAAACACTTCCAATAGTTAATCAGGACGCACAAATCACATTGTGCTAATAAGTATTAATGCATTATTTTCACTTTCCTATAATAAAAAAAAGTTTTTTTTTTAAAAATATATACAAACCCAGATGCACATAGAAAAAGCACACTAACGTAATCTGGAAGTAGATGACTAGATGGTAAGATTTTTTTGAAAGATATCATTAATTCTTGAATGAAAAACTTTGAGACATTACATACAGCTATATGTTTGCTTTGTTTGTCCATCCAATGGAGCAGTTGCGCTCTTATCCGTCCAACTGCTTCATACCAAAGATTTAACGCAGGCTCCAAACCCAAGGGGGGCCACTGGTTTCTTCCACCATCTGCTAGGGGGGCCAAGATATTTGTGAGCATATTACACAGCGCATGATGGAGTTCACTTTTTCGCTTATGTGGCGCACGATTCAGAGGGTTTGCCTTTGCTACAAATGAGGCTGATGCATTCAGTCCACCCTCCGTCTTAACCTATAAATTTCCAAAAGGTTATAACGGTGATATCCTATATATTCCAAACACAAAATAACATACATACCCCAAGTTTCAAGTAGCGCATGCCACTGATGATATTTAATGTCTCACTCCGGGCAATGCTATTGTCAATTCGGCGAGTATTCAACTCCATGAAAAATCGCTCAGTAACAGAACTAAACCTATGTAAGCAAGAAAGGGGAATATGTCAAATAATTAATATCCGATATTCCTTTGCATATATGCAGTAATCAAGTATCAAGAATATGCAGCACACATCAACTTCAAATATAAAGGTTGAGAAAGTATGTAAGAGCAATAAGTCAATGAAAAAAGAAAAGGGCAAACAATTACCACCTCGCTGCATATATAGATGTCACATTAATAATTCAAATTACACCATCAATGCAACAACACTTCTGGAGAACATAAAAAAAATTTGTTATTTTATTTTTTCAGAAGAACAATACTCAGTGTATGTTTTCCAGCACCCGAACTTAACTGTATGGTACGTTGTCTTCTAAATAAGAAACAAGGTAAAGAGGACTTCATCAGCCTTATCTATCAACCTACTTGATTTTCCATGAAAGACTTATTAAGAAAAGGGCTCCTCATAAATACTTTTTGCAAAGTCTCTCAGTAGAAGCAGATACTTTTCTAAATTGGTGACACCCATAAGACCRAGAAACACTAGTTTTCAAATGATATATCTTTACCCAGTTCAAAGATATCGGAAAGCCTTAATGTTACATTGTGCAATGAATTTCTTTTCCTTTCAAGTGAACGAAGATATTAGGTTATGGTAGTAACTAGTGAGTTACAAAAAACAGTTACAGCAACACCTTACCAAAGCCACCCAGTAGCTGAAGAGTGAAACGGTAATTCAATCAGGATGTAATCATAATGAAACAAAAGACATCATACAATTTCATTGCACTTGATTACTTGAGATGCTGTGAGTAAATGCGTCACCCTGTCATTTCCTATCCTCTTACTCTTATAAAGAGTTAAACACATGCATGCATATTTCTGCATAAGAAGCCTTTCCAAATAAACAATCCTACTAAATTAGTCAATTATCAAAATAATTTTTTTTAAAGGGAGTTGGGACACATGTAAAAAGGACCACTAAAGATCTGTTTTCAGGCAGTTGTTTATTCCAAATACCAGACCCTAAAAATAAAATAAAATAAAAATAGATAAATAAAGCAAAACAATAACCTTATGGTCAATACGTCATTCAACCTTCATCTTAGTGATAAAGGAAAAATGTATACTCTAAACCCTTAGCCACAACTTGACTAATGGATTGAGAGAAGGTTTCTCATGTAGATCTTAATGTGTTGCTTAAGATATAATCTCAAGCTTTCTTCTTTTACTTATAACTCAAAGTACATAATAATCTCTTGCTTAAAATTGTGATTTTAAAAAAAAAAATGTCGTCCTGTAAGTTTTCCAAGCATTTAGTTGACCTAAAAGCTCACAACACGTTCGAAAAAAAAAGGGCCTTATAGGAAGCGGGACATTGACCCTAAAACATCCTTTCTAGATGATGAATGCGAGGAGTGAGAAAATAAGGCATCAAATCTAAAAGACAATGATTGTTTAATTTCATCAAATCTAGTGCACGGTGAAAAAGAAAGAGTTCTGCATCAYAAAATAGAAATGAGTCCCAGACCATAATGGTCTACATATGGAGCAAAAGATGCCTACATTGTAAAAAAAATTCAACTAAAGTTTTATTAAATCCTATAAAAGTGTATAGTGGATTATATAAAATATTCTGTTGGCAACACTTCAAGAAAATGCGTCTACTTTTGATTGTTTAATCACAACAAGATTAACATTTATCTCTAACTTCGCAACACATTAGGAAAAAGGACCTTATAGGAAGTGGGACATTGACCCTAAAAGTACCTTTCTAGATGACGGATGTGAGGAGAGAGAAGATAAGGAATTAAATCTAAAAGACAATGATTGTTTAATTTCATAAAATTTAGTCCATCTGAAAACTAAGATGTAATTTTTATTMAATTGGGTTAGTAATGGATTTATATTTACTTTAAATGTTTGTCTTTCATAAGCTTGATTATAATTGTAAGTTTTGAGGTTTGAGGTTTGAACTTTCAGTGATGTCATAAGAATTTAGAAATCAAGTATTTATGATGAATTTGATGATGTTATTGATGATTACTAAAATAGTAAATATATTTTTTCATCACTTTTTGAATCAATTCTTGTCTCTTGTATWTACCTTTTGTGGCCATGTCTCAAATATCATATTCAAAATCTCACTAATTATGTTAATACTGACTAGATGTTATTGTAGACAATGCCCATGTTATATCAAATAAGTTAAATAAAAAAAAATTCTAACACTAAAAACTAATGAAATTTTATAAAATAAATTAAATTGGTATTAGTAAATTAATAATGTATAACTATGGTATAACTATTCTTGTAATTACTTATTCAAGATGCAATAAACAAAAAACTTTAACAAAAATTGTGATTAAACACTAGGGAAAGGAAAGGAATAAACAAAGGGTTAGGAAAGGAAAGAAATAGAAATCCTTTACATGATTGTCAATGTTTGGTAATCAATATACCTTGTTTTTACAACCACCACCAATCCTTCCTTCTTCCATGACAACGACCACAACAACCCACACAGTTCCACTTAGACAAACACAATAACCCACTTCGCAATCCTCCTCTTCGTCGGGCCTCTCTTCTCACAGCCACGCCGCACCTCACCTCGCAATCCTCCTCTCACAGCAACGCTGTACCTCCTCTTCGCCTCTTCTCTCTCGKGTGGGTGGTGTTAGTGGGGTACTTTCGTGGGTAGTTAGGGTTTTGTGGTGGGGGTGGGTTCGTGGGTGGGGATGGGTTCTTGGCAGTGGGGTTGGTTTCGTATGCAGTGGTGAGTGGTGAGTGGTGGTGGGTGATTGGGTTCGTGGGGGGTGGATTCGTAGGCGGTGGTGAGGAGTCGGTTTCAATTCGAGGGTGCCTAGATGGTTGAAGGGTGGGTAGGTGGTTGGTTTCGTCACTTTCGAAGGTGCTTAGGTAGTAAGGTTTTCGTGGGTGGTGATTGGTGGTTGAAGGGTGGTAGGTGGTGGTGGATGTTTGGTTTCGTGGGTGCCTAGGCAGTGGGTGTGTTTTCGTGGGTCGTGGTAGGTGGTTCAAGGGTGGTAGGTGGTGGTGGATGGTTGGTTTCGCAGGTGCTTGGGTAGTGGTGGGTGGTTGAGGTCAAGGATGGTCAAACTTAAGAGGGAAATGGGAGATTGGGATTCTCTTGGGTAGGGTGGGGAATGATGATAGAGGTAAATGGGGGAATTAGAAGGGGAAAGGGAATGGTAATTTTGGCTTAACAAACTTCAACAAAGGGAATTTAGGGTGTTGATTGCCTTTCCTTTTCTTGAAACCCCTTAACCAAACAGCCCCTTAGTTACTTATTGATATGCTGATTTCAATTTATTAAATATTTTTAGTTATTTATTAAAAATACTATCCTTTTATTTTCATAATACATTATCCATATTAACCATCTGTGAAAAGAGTAAGAAATTTATTTCCTAACAATAGTGCGCCATGCGTAAGCATCATGATTTACTACTATCCTTAATTCCAAATCTTCTAAGATCTTTATTCTTTATCCATATAACTTTGACAATGATACCCCTTCTAGAGCAATTATATATTCACAGTTAAATCAGCACTAAGACTACTTTAAATATTTTATTTTTAACTACATATTAGTATACGGTATGCGTCAATAGAGATGATAGTTTGTGGACTATGCATCTATACTAACAAAAGATTACCTAAACTTTTAGTACTTATACCCCTAAATGAAATAAACATATGAAGCAAAGTTCCATGTCCAACTAGATCTTTATGAGCACTATGGAAACAGTAACACTCATGTGTAACATGCTACAAATCCAATATCATGAAATTGCATTCAAATTAGAAAATTTATTTCTATCTCATTTTTGGCTTATTATGATTACAAGAGATAAAGGGGAGCCTTGGCACAATAGTTAAGGTGTTGCTTTGTGTCACATGTTCAAGTTCTGGGAGCGGCCTCTTGTCAAAAATGACAAGGGAAGGCTTGCCCCCATACACCCTTGTGGTGGGACAATTACAAGATACAAGAAATAAACATATCTTATATATAAATACAAAAGTTACTTTTGATGAGAGGCCTCCAAATCCTAAATGGAGGCTTCTCATCAACTCTCTAAAAAAATATTTTCTTTTTTTTTGTTTAAAAAAAAAAAAAAAAAAAAAAAACTCTCATTAAAAGTAACTGCAAAAATCTACAAACTAACGCCACTTTAATCGACATATTCTAGAATTTATAGGTTTTTAAATTTATTTTAACTAAATCCTTAATTTCCACCATATAACTACCCTTTTAAAGTAAAACAAAATTGTAAACTAAAATATATTGAACCAAAATCTAATTATTTTCATATAGTATTACCTTCTTTATTTATTTATTTATTTATTTATTTATTTTTGAGAATTTGTATTTTATCATCATCAATTTATTTACAATTTGCTACGGAGTATGTACGGCCAAACGACCAAAAAGGTATAAAAAAAATGCACCTTTTGACCATTTGGGTATAAAAATTAGCACAAGCGACATTTGGGTATATAATTTGCACTTTGACGACAAATTCACCTAAAAAGTGGTAAAATTGCAAATTTAACCAATTTTGCGGAGTCAAAAATGGGGCATATTAGGTGAATTTGTCGTCAAATTCCAAATTATATACKCAAATGTCGCATTTGTATTTTTTTATACCCATATGGTCAAAGGGTGTATTTTTTTATACCAATTTGGTCATTTGGCCGAGTATGTACTAGTGTATAGTCAACCGTGGCAGTGGCAAATTCTTTCTATGTACTGGTGTATAATCAACTGTGGAACCGGCAAATTCTAGTTAGATATAATTGAAATCACCCYTACATTTCAACTTCAAGTCAACGATAATCCTTTGACCAAATTCAATTAAATTTACATTGAAACATTAGATCACAGCCATAAAACTATTTTATTTTATTTTTTAATATTACATTGAAACATTAGATCACTGCCATAGTCAAAATAATCCAATTTTTTAATTGCTCCAAAAAGGTTATAAGCAATAACACCTATAGGTAAAACACGGGTTAGGTGTCTACATGGAAACGGGTGTCCAAGTATCCGACTAGGCCGTTTTGTATAAAAAAAAACAAAAAAAAAACAAAAAAAGCTATGTTTTTAGTTAAAAAAGAAGTATCCAAGTGACGTGTTGTGTCAGACACGACACTGGTTTTTTGAAGCAGGTGAGAGTGTCGAAGTAGCATAGCCTATAGCAATCAGAACGTCCAAACCAAAACTAGAAACTATAAGCTACCTTATACGAGATAAAGCGCCTAAAAGTTGAGCAACATGATCCAAAAGAAGCCCTCTCAAATCAACAAGGGATGGATATTCAACCTGGCTGACAACCCTGTGACCAAACAAATTATGAATGAGAAATGAGAATTGTTATGATGCAACATTACAAGCAGTAGATATCTATTTAATAATTATGCTCCATAATTTTAAAAAAACATGGTCAATAAAGGGAACAGACAGCCCAGATAACATGCATGCCAGGCAATGAAAGACTACCAGATTGCACAGGCCAAGTGCTCAACAATAGAATTCATGTCCTTCAATTCAGTATCATGAAAACAAAATCCAGAAATTCAAAATGATACCAATGACAGTGGCTTCAGCTGTATGCATTGCATCATGAAATAAAGTCGAGTAGAAAACTCCCAAAAATTAAAATTTTAGATAATATGGGGTTAAAAGATGAACAATGTCTCTCCCACAAAAGCATGGACTATCTGCAAAAACCTTACCTGTCAGCATTGATTAACCAGTCAAACACAAAGTTTTCAAGCCCAGACCAAAGTTTCTCTGCAAAAAGTGCAAGCTCCAATCACAACCTTGAAAAATGTTGATGGACCCAAATTCAAATAGACGGGGAAATGTGAAAGAAACCTGTAAGTCCCTCTGGCAGACAGCACTCCACAAAACGAATACATGCTGAGCAAAATATGCATTCTACTGCAAGCTGAAGCACATGTAATGATTAGCAGGCACAAAAGCATCAGACGCTGTGACCAAAATATATAGTTTGAGTTTCATATTCCCTTTCACTTTCATCAAGCTATCATTTGAGATAAAGAACATTTTTGACGGATAAACACAGATACTGAATGTCAACATCAAGTCAACAACCACTTTAAAAAAGTTAAAAGGATCTACAACTTTAAGATGTGGCAATTAATTAACATAACAATATGATACTCTTTCAATATTTTGCTTGAAGTCAAACACCTCAATCTTGAGCAATAGGTTCTTACCCTCCATTAAATTAGCTTTCTCATGGGTGAGCTATGAGAGCAATAAATAAATATTAACTAAATTTTCTTCATCTAATATTATTAGTCATGATCGGGGTGTGTCAACAAATGAGGACTTGTATGGATGACCATAAGGACTTCCCTATAACGATTGGTTGCATCAAGGGTCGCATTGAGCCTTTCCTTTTGCATGGTTATAGATGAAGGACAAGGCCAATCCAAGAGGAGGACCATGGTGTATGTTATTGCGGAATGATATTGTTATTGGTTGGATGAAACTAGAACCTGGTTAATGCCAATTGGAGCAATGGAGACAAAGGTTGGAATCTCGAGGAATTTAAGCTAAGTCGGAGTAAGACTGAAGTATGTTGGAATGTCGATTCTGTGGTTCTCAATGAGGGACAATGATGAGTGGTGAGGTTGGAACGGAAAGGGACTTGACCATGAGTGATTGCTTAAAGTTCTTGGGTCAATTCTCCAAAGAATGAGAGGATATTGAACAAGATGTGCTCATAGGATTAAGTCAGGGTGGGTTAAATGGAAGAAGCGGCTACAGGGTGTTATTGCGATCGGAAGCATCCCTTTAAAGCTGAAGGGAAAATTTTACAAGGATGCTATAAGACCAGTTTGGTTTATGGTACGGAATGTTGGGCCTCCAAGAAAGAGCATTTTCAAAAGTGGGGTCACCGAGATGCGGATGTTAAGATGGATGTGCGGGAACACTCCTACAAGATCGATAAGAAATGAGTTATCCGCCAGAAAGTTGTGTTACAGATATTGCAAGCAAAATTAAGGGAAACCGCTTGCGTTGGTTTGGGCAGGTAAGACGGAGACCTCAGGGGGCACCGGTGCGAAGAGTGGAGAGTGGGATCAAGGGAATTTTAAACGAGGTAGAGGGAGACAAAAATGACTTGGTGGGGAGGAGTTAGAAAAGATCTGAAAGCAGTTTGGTTGCAAGAGAGTGAGGCTCTCGATCGGAGGGAGTGGAAGGAAAATTTTATGTGGATGACCTCCCGGAATAATCACATTTGGTTCATGTTAGCCGACCCCACATATGGGATTAAGGCTATGATTGATTGATTGATAATATTATAGTCCTGGATGCATTTACAATCCACATTACTATCACCAAGCTAATCCATTTAATAATTAATCTTAAAATATCAAAGCTTATGCTATTTTGGCATATCATATGTCTTCTAAAAAACATTGGCATCAAAGGATCGAGTTATAGACAAGATGAATTGCCAATCCCAACTACTTCTGAGTTTGCATTTGACCATATCAACTAGTTATACAAACTAATTTTGTGATGGAGGATGCAAACCTTTCTTTGAAATGTAGAAGCATCATTTGCACCCTTCGGGGATTCACTGTAAAAGGTGTTGGAAACATATATATCATTAACAACAATTGTGTGACAAAGTTGATAATATATATCACTAACAACAATTGTGGCAAAGTTGATAAGATTGATCCAACACAGGCTTTATTCGAAGATAAATTCATATTCGGGTAGCAATATACAACTGATAATATCTACTGACCTCTCTCTCCACTTAAGAAGAGCTTCAAGAAGAGGTACTGGTGTATGCCGAGCCACCATAGCAAGCGAATCCAGTACTTGATCATAAGCTGGATCAGATGGGCTGAGGTATTGTCCATCCTAGAAAAATCCAAAAGTCAATTTGTTATTGACATCACATCACATCTTACAGCCTCATTCTTAAAACAATAGGACACATTCATGTCTCTATTACCTTCATGAAAATACCATATTAAACTTCATGAATCAAATAAATTTGACCTAACTGATGTCAAATAAAATTAAGAATCCAAATACAATGAAGAAATATATGGCAATTCCTTTAATCAGCCCTATTACAATTTACACATCAAATCAATCACCTATCTCTTTATTTGTTTCATTAGAAATTATCTGTATCGAACAAGTAAGGTTCACATTTTATGCTTCACAATCATTTCAATTATTATCAATCAACATTTAAGTAAAATCTGAAAATAATGAGAAACCCAGTGATTTACAACATTAGTTTGAAAGTTGCTTTTTCATTTATCATGGAGGTATTATTATTGAAAGTTGCTTTTTCACATTACTAAAGTTTGTAATTTTTAGCACACTGCTAGCCTATCACTTAGACTTACCGCAAAAACCAAATTTTCCAAACTAAAATTAGCAATGTCAAACCACCAACAATGGTAGTAGTGTTCAAGAGGAGTAGATAGTTCATTCCTAATTTTAGATATGATATAATTTCTAATTTTAAATTAGAGTATACTAATTCAATCTTTAATACGGTAAATAGATGGTTCGCCGTCACATATTTGACACACGCATCATGTGCTCATAAAGGCTAGTTTTCGAATAGGTAGAGACCATTAATTAAACAAGATACCACTGCATCATAAATCGAATCTGAATTATCTTTATACAGTTATACATAGTTTCACATATTCAATTTTCCAAAAATCATATAACACAGTGTGTATGTTGGGTAGTACCTTGAATTTTGGAAGCAATGGATAAGGTGGTGTGGAGCCATAGGGCTATGTACCTACTAATGGTTTAGGCTACTGTCTCTCAGACAAGGGCAGCCCACCCAGGCTCACAAGTACCACTAATGAAAATATTACCTAATGAAACTTAAAACAGGAAACCCGTTACTACCCAAATAAAACTCATTAAACCCTTATCCTAACAGATTTGCTGTGTAGAACAATATCTTGCAATATGTTTTCAACGTGCATTCAATAAATTATTCAACAGTCAAATGTTGCGATTAAACAAATAAGGATAAGTATTTGTCCAATACATGATAAGAACAATAAACCGGCTCAAAGCTATGTAAAATAAACATACGTCTCACATTCGAAACAGAAACAACGTCTCACCTCTCCATTTCTCAACTCTCAGCAATGAATTCACCTAACCAAAACTTCTTTCCACCCCAAAAATTTATAATTGAAGTGGAATTGTTATGGCACATATACACAATGCCACTAACCTCAAGGAAATGTAACCCAAAATCTTGTCTATAACATCACATATATCTATACCAGCACAAATTACATGAAAAACTTATAGCCTGAACATCAAATAAATGGGACTTCCAAAGATATAACTTCAATAATGTAACTACTCAAAAAATCAACTGCAAAGCAACCCATTAATTATTAATCAAATTCATAATCATACAATTTGAATTCATAACTAATTATAATTCAAACACAACATAAGAAAATTAACCAAAACAAAGAAAAAGGAAAGAAACCTGAGCTTGGGCAGTTCAATTCGACGCCTTGCAAGAGGGAAGAAAGCGTTTGAAGCAGCGATCAACTGAGCTTTGCAGCACTGCCGTCTTCATAATGAACGGCAAGTTTACATTCCTTTTGAATCAGTAAACTTAAACTTAAACCCAGAATCTAATTTTCGACAAAAATCCAATCTTTTTCATAAGGTATCAACTGAAATCGATCAAAATAGCGCATAATTTTCAAATTAGGAAAAAAAAAGAATGATGGAGTATTGAGAAAGAAGAAGCAAATGAAATCAATCTTAAGAGGCTAATTAAGAGGGGAATCAGATAGAGAAATCTTAAGAAGAAGTGCTAACCTGCTCCAGGAGAGTTGCCTTTGCCTTGGCCCTCAGGGTGCTCGACGATGATGATGCACCCTTTTTACTTGTTGTCCGTTTTTTTTTTTTCTTTTTTTCTATAATACCAGTATATTGGATTTGGGCTACCCGAGTGAGTTGTAGACCGTAGACTGAGGCCGCTGGGCTCTGTACTAATCTCTTTGCCAAGTAGGGTGTCATTTTGCTTCTGAAGCTGATTATTTAATTGAATAAACTGCATATATAACTGAATTAGGTGAATTGAAAGGAAATGTAATCGAACTTAACTAAACTGAYTCAAACTGAAACTGAATTTAACTGCTAATATAAAGTCGAAACTGAACTGAACAAACTGAAACTGAAATTAAKTGTTTGAAAATTGAAATTACTTGTTAATATAAAACTAAAACTAAAATTGAAATTAAGTGAACTGAGATAAACTAAAACTGATATCAACTGAATTGGGATTAACTGAAACTGAAATTAATTGAAATGGGATTTCCACTTTGTATAGTTTTGTGGAGTTTTGGTGGTTTTTAGTGGTTTTTGTAGGCTTTTACCTTAATTTCTCCTCATTCCTATTCTTGAGCTCTTAGTTGCAAGTGTTTTGTGTGGAAACAAGCTGCCATGATATGAATTTGTTGGGTTTGCGTGTAATTACAAGTTGGCATATTTAGATTTTTTAAGAGTTTGATTTTCGTACCCTAACAGTACACCTTCTTCGAGCCATATCTTTTTGCAGATTTTGAATTTACAGGTGAGACTTTTTACATTGGAAATTAGACTCCGAGAGCTTTCTAACGATATATTATAAGCTGCATTTCGAGCACTAAACACAAAGTTCTGACCGTTCAAAGTTGGGCCTCCTAAATTAGAGCGTGCCAACTCCTGCACGCAGAACCTATTGGCGAGCACGCGCCGCTCCTGGCCTCCTCCAACCTGCATGAAGAAAGGTTGGAATGTGCTCTTCACCTTGTGCCACACGCGCCGCCGCACGCTCCAGCSCAGCCCACACGCGTCGCGCACTCTCCCTGCACACGCCACCTACAAGCCTCAATCACAGAAGGATTGGCCCATGCACAACCCTAGGGTCGCACGCGCCGCCGCATGCTCCACCTCTTCCTGCACACGTCGTTGCACGTGCCTCGCACTCCCTACACACGCGCCACCTATAGATGCCAAACCAGAAGCTTTGGCGCGTGCTCTCGAGACGCGCCACTCGTCCTTCCCCCCACACTCTCCAGGTCCGTCGACTTGCGTTGTCTGGGCATTGACCGACCTTTGACTTCGACTTGTTGAGCAAGGTTGAGGCGATTTTGGCACATGTGATATTAGTAATGGCATACATGTAARTATTTAGAAAACTTGTAATCAGTGTGATATTAGTAGGATTGTGAGGAGAGAGAAAAAGAAGTAAGAAGAATTTTAGTTTTAGTTTTACATTTTGTTTTAGATTACAATTTGAGATTTTTTACAATTTTCAATCATCTTCTTCAATTTTACATTTTCCATTAGAGTAGAGGAGAGAGAAAACTCCATTAGTGTTCTTCCTTCAATTGCTTGTAGATTCTTCAATTCTTGTCCTAATTTTGCAAGTCTTATATCAATTTGATTCAAATTTTTGAGGTGAGTTATGGTAGCATTAGATTTCAGTTTRATGCATGTTTAGAGTACTTTCTTTGAAAATTTCATTTGTGGATTTTATGGGTCTTTTTCTTGAGTTTTGATTTTCATTCCTTTTMTTCATATATTGAATCTAGAGTAGTTTGTGATCAATTTGATGCAAGTTTTGTTGATTTTGGTCGAGTTTTGAAGTAGATATTGCATACCCTATTATTGCTTTCATACTTGTGATTTCATGGCTTTTTTCCTTGTTTTCTTGCTTTGATTTTGTTAATTTCTTGTTCTTAAACATGATTTTTGAGTAGTTTCCTTAGTCTAGGTAGCTAGGGAGCCCAACCATGTTTGGTTGATGCCAAAGTGATATTTCAACTCAATTCAACATCCATTTTTCCCCCAAATTGTGGCTTCTTGATCATATTTTGAATTGGACTTGGCCACCCAAACCTTGATGTGTGAGAGAGTGCTCTTTTCAAACCTTGAATGGATTGAAGGTTTGTTGAGGGTTGCTAGTTTAATTGTTGTAACACCCCAATAATTCTCCACTTTACCTGTGAAATATTAAGCCGAAAACACGGAGAACTATTGACATGCCACTGCCACGTTGTAAAACGTTTAGGCTAAATAATATTTTGCAGAGGAATTCAAGGATATAAAATAGTTCAAACCAAAGTGTTAAAATCTGAAATATTAAAATTCATTTGACAAGTTGGAACCACCAAGGCCCTTATTCGCAAATAACGGTAAAATCCCTTTTTCAAACATAATAAACCCGATATATAAAATCGTTCTGTAAGGTTCATGATGCATGAACAAATCATTTAAGCACGGTCGGCTCTCCACTCATCCCAACCATCCAAGGCTAGTCATCTGGTTGCAAATCATATAAACAATCTGCTCCCCATAATTTCCAAGTGAAATAAGGATCATCACAGGTCCACCAAAAGAAGAAAATGTGGACAATACACWAAACACAAAAACACGCAATCAGCAAAGCTAAGTACATACAACATACGAAGACGAGAAAACAAACGGACAACATCTCCCCAAAAACTGGACATACCGAGTTACGACACCTATTTAGAAACAAAAGAAACCCAATTGTGGTGTTCATAACCACTTAACAACATTATACATATACAACTAATCCCAAACTTAGACCAAAACCATCAATTACATATTACATATAGTTGCTCCAATACAACACAATCCCAAAATCCTCAACTGCTTCTGTTAACTAGATTGTACCTGCAAAATGACTTACTCGACTCCAATATAAGACGCAATACATTTTATTATATTTGTAAAGATATGAGCAATAGACAAGGCTGTCCAAAACCCATGTTCACAATTTAGGAACATCAACCAGACATCAAGTGTCATCAYACACAAGTTGCCACAGTACCCATGCCTCCCCGTCGAAAGGCATCAAAAATCAGTAAATAGATGGCGAACGGGTGTGACTCCGTCACCATAGTTAGATGAGATCTCAAACTAACCCCAATTTGGATAAAATCCATTATAAAATAGTTAAGAGAGATGCGTTGATCAAACGGCTCTCGGAAGGAAGCGAATATAGTCGCAACGCCAACCCCTGAATTGTCAATACTCTAGATGTGCACAAGTCCAAAGTTTTATTMCTCATTCGTGTTATATTTAGCTGTTAATTATGGACAAGTTTATATGACTCACAACACAAAACCACAATCACATTTAAATTCTTTTTAACACGAACCGTTACTTTAATTAATAAACTTGTTGGACAAGCCAARTAACCTCGTCATTAAGACTTGAACACTTCCTTTTACTCAATTCATACACCATGTCATGAACGAGCAAGAAATCACCTCACGGAGTAAGTTAAACTTGACCCCACTTAATTCATCCTTGTATTATCAATTACCTCTTGGAACAAGTTATACTTGACTCCATTTAATTCCTCAATAGACCAAAACAATTAATTAAAAACAATTGACTAGTTGTCAACCTCCATATCTAAAACTCATGAATAATCAATTCCACAATATTTCTCAATCTCCCCAAATACAGACCAAGACACAAACAAAATAATTCACTTGTGGCTACCAAATAATTCTATGGACGTTTCCTACTCATGCTTCTAAGTTATCAAACATCCTCAAACAACTTTAAGATCAAGATTCCGCAAGTAGCACGTACCTTGAGCCAATAGAACAAAAGGTCAATCCAATACTCAGAAATCGACCTCTACGAAGTCTCCTCCTAATCATTTGACAAAACTCGAATCAACACACTTTGACATTTAATTTACAGCAATACTAAGTAGTTTTAATGCGCCTCAAAAGTTATTAATATCGTGTCTTTATGCCTCACAAAAACCCCCATTGATAGTATAAACATTATACTATAGTCCTAACTTGAAAAATCATGAAAATATATCTTTTAAACAAGGAATTCAGCCCTTTTAATTCATTTAATAAATCTAAAATTTTCTTTTTCATCCAAAAACCTTTAACAATCCAAAACATGCTTATACTAGTAGTACTATATATTAAGTCATTGATTTTGAAGTGAAAACTCAATATTCTCAACACTAATAACTTCAAAAATATAAAAGAATATAAATTTAATAAAACTTGTAAAGAGAAGGTATAAGTTGTATACTAGAGGTGATCATGGGCCGGGCCGTCTGGGCCGGCGTTGGTGCATGTAAATTAGGCCCTTATCGGGCCGGGCTTTGAATCGGGCTTAATATGTTGCCCAAAGCCCGAAAAATGGGGCGGGCTGCGGGCTTTTCGGGCCGGTCCCAAATATTAACTAAAAATGCCACAAAAAGTGATGACCAAGAGCCACTAAAATTCGGGAAAATCGGGCCGCCCGGCCGGCCCGATTTCGGGCCGAAAAAGATCTTGTCCAATAGCCCGGCAAATTTTTGGGCCGGGTCGGGCCTAGCCCGCAGGCCGGGCTTGTTTGATCACCTCTATTGTATACATATATAATAATCCATAAACAAGTTTTTTCATACAAAAACATGATTTAGGATCATCAAAACCTCAAAATTCATTAGTAATTAAATCTGAAATTTCACTTAAAGCCATAAAAATTCAACTTTTAATGTCAAACAATTTTATATAACATAAAACTAGTATTGATTAATCCTTAACCCTTAAAACATGAAAATCCCCAATTTAAAGCTCTAATTTTAACTTTTATCAAATCTGATTTTTTTCTGTTTTAATTAAAATTATTAACACAAACTTATAACATCAATAATCCTTAGAAAATCATACCCAAACAATAGTATAAGCAATTGGTTGTAAAGCTTCATAATTATAATACAATTAAAACATGAATTAGACATGAGAAAGGAAGAAAATAAGAAGAGAAGGATGGGGAGAGAGGACTGAAGGTGGCTGTGGTGGCCGGCGACCACGGTGGGCAGCAGACGTTGGCGGTGGCGGTGGGCAACAGTAGGRGTCGGCGGTGGAGCAGCGGTGGGGCAACAGTAGCTAGAGCAACAACGCAGCAACCACTGTGCACTGGCAGCAACAACAACGCAGCAATCACAGTGCAGGCGACAATAGTCGCGGCTCCGGTGGAGGCTCCGACGAACGGTGGCAGGCAGTAGCAACGACACCAGTACAACAGCCCCTCTCTCTCTCTCTCTCTCTCTCGTCTCTCTCTGTCTCGGCTTTCCTCTTTTTTTTTTTTTTTTGAAAAACTGACTGAATGAAAGTGGCGTGAAGGGTGAAGTTTTTGTGAGAAATAAAACCCTCCTAATAAATTAGGTCTTAGTTAGATAATTTGAATATCTTTTTTTTTAAACAATTGTTTTGGATAAAATAAAATCAAATCAACTAAAAAGATATCATAAAATATATCTTAAGCGAAAATAATAAAATTTAAATGGGATTTAAATAAATTGCATCGTCTAATAAAATAATTGTTTTATATTTATAAGGAAATATAATTARAAATTTCCGAAAATTACGAGGGATTACAATTGTTTTTTACTAGACCTAGTTATGGTTAGAGGGGGACTTCAATTTGAGCTTGGTTTAGTAATGTTGGATGACTTGGAGATGATTCCAACTACCTTCCTATACTAAGTTAGAGTCYCAATTACATTTACATTAAATTGAGGATCGTCCTTTTGATTGGCATCGATCGTGTTTGTGGTTGGGTAAACTAGTGATCGATCTTAGGTGTTTTATCTCTTGATTTTACAGCTCTAATTTTCTAGTTCTTTGTAGCTCTAGTTTTTACAAAATCCCAAAATTGATTTTACACCCCCAAATCCTTGAAATCCAAGCTAAAACAATACCTAGCCTCTTAGTGGTTTGACTTGGACTTGCCAACTATACTAAGTGTAGTTGTTTATTCAAATTATAAATTTTGTTTGTTTGGTGAGTCTTGAGGAAATTTCTCAACGACCCTCTTGACCCTCCATCAGGGCTTGAGCCGCAGATACCGCAAGTGAGTGCGTTGGGGGTGTTTTCGATAGAGTGGATCACTATTGTGCCTATATAGGTTAATCATGYATGCATGCTCGTCCAATTATAGGCGAAAAATATTTATTTTTATTAATTATTTTCTATTTTTAGGCTTTTCCTTCATTATTTTTAGTATTTTTTTTAAATATTTTATTTCTCTAATTTCCACTTTTCATTTTTTTTTCTTCTTATTTTTATGAGTTTGCCAATATTTTTAGATTAATTTTCTGATTTTTCTTTTATTTTCTATGATTTTTACAAGTTTTGTAAAAATGATTTTCGAAAAAAATAAATTCAGCAATTATTAGATAAATCCAGATAATTTGGGAATGARCTGGAATATTCTAGAAGGGTAAGTTTATCCAAAAGTCACAACAAGAAAAATGGATTCGGCCGACCGAGGTTACCGACCGAAAATCGYTCGGTAACAGGGGTCACCGATCGAAAATCGGTCAGTAACAGGTGTCGCAATAATAATCGTCGGTAATGATAGGATTACTAACCGAAAATCGGTCGGTGAGGTATTACCGATCGATTACCGACCGATTCTCGACTGATTAACACGACCAAAAAATTGGAGGGAAAAATAAATTACCGACCGATTATTCGCTTGGTAATACCGACCGATGTGAATTCGGTCAGTATTACCGACCGAATAATCGGTCGGTAAAGGATTATTACATAAATAGAATTTATTTACCGACCGAAAATCGGTCGGTAAAATTGAGAGTCAGAAATAAAAAAAAAGGATGTTGAAAGTAGGCTGATAGTAATCAGTTCTACTTTCACACCTTCCAATAAAACAACAAAAGAGCAACTTTCACAGGAAACAATAAAACAAACAAACAAACAAGAACAAATATGAATAAAACACAAATTCAATTGTAAAAATCTAATATACATTGATATGAAAAAATATTACACTTGAATACTATTTTACAAAACTTCTATACTCAAGAGAACCAATGTTTAATTTCTTGAGCTTGCTGACCATAAACTTTGCTTGAGCTTTTATATTTCTTGAGCCTCCGATTTCTCACCTTCTAGATGATCTAGATGAGTAAACCACACCCACCTTCTACGTCATCTCTCTACATAAAAAACAAATCAGAAAAAAATTACAATAAAAACAAATCAGAAATGAAAAAAATCCAAAAACTATAAAAGAAAATGAAATCAGTAACACATAACAATGAAATCAAAAATAATAAAGAAGAAATTTATAAAAAGCGAAAATTTAAAAAATGAAATCAAAAAAAAAAACAAACGGAATCAAAAATCAGCAAAACAAAAGAAATAAAAAACGAATCTAATAAAAAATGGAAAGAATCGAAAAAAGAAATCAATAATAATCAGTTAATAAAAACAAATGGAAAACCAGATCAAACGAAATCAGTACAAAAAATGGTAAAAAAAAATGGAAAAAAGAAAATCATGATGATGATATAAACGAAAAATAAAACAAAATTAAATCAAGGAAAAATTGTATAAATTATAATATAAAATTGAAACGAAAATTCAAAAAATCAGTTTTTTAAAACAAAAATTATTCAGCAAAATTTAGATCTAAAAAACAAGTCGAAAAGTAGAATCGAAAAAGCGAAAAACACGAGTAAATCAAAACAGAAGAAAATCGTAAAATGAAAACGAAAAAAAGTAATCAACCACGAAAACAAGAAAATAAACTAAAATTAATCAAAGAAAAACAAAAGAAAATTATATGAAAAATCGAAAAAAAAACGAAAATATTCATAGATCTAACTGGGAAAAAAAAATCAAAAAAAACGCGAAAAAAGAAATTAAACAAAAAAAAAGAAAAAACATGCCAATGAGGGAAGATGTATATCTCAGGGACGACACCAAGGGCGCTCTGACAGCCTCGAGGTGACTGAGGGGCAGCGTCGAGGGAGGACACGAAGTTCTGGGTAGCCACGTCGAGGGCAGGGCCTCGGGCAGCTCGAGGGGCTGTTGTTTGTGGAACGAGAGGTGAGAGGAGAGAAGAAGAAAATGTGAAATATAAAAAAAAATGAAAAGAAGAGATGAGAGTTTGAGAGCAAGAGAGAATATGAATGTGAATGATTAAGAGGAGAGAGGAAAGATACACAACAGGAAAAACCAAGAATCGACCAGTCCAAAACAAACAAAAACGGTCGTAAAAACGCGAGACGTCGAAAAAGGTTACACAGTTGACCGCACTCGCAATATATTGGTCGTAATTCAGGTTTACCACCGCCTGGAACGGTCGGTAAATATATTACCGACCGTTGTTACGCGACGCAATCCACTCAGGTTAGTCAAAGTCAAATTCCAAGTTACACGCTTGACGCGTCGGTAAAAGTCAACATATTCAATAGTTGACTGTTACCCGACCGTCAAACGGCGTAACTCTGAAATTACGACCGCTTGACGGTCGGTAAAAGTCAACATTGATAATTTATGATTGTTGACTTTACCGACCGTAAAGCGGTCGGTAAATGTTATACGATTTTAAAAAAAACTGAAAAACTGTCAGAAAGTTTCCTGACAACTTTTCACACATTTATAAATATATAATTTTATTTTTACGAGGGATAAATATACAAATTAAAATAACATATTCGTAAATCAAAACCATTAACTACTTGTATGATTACATTTACACTTTACCATATATTCACAAAATATTTTTACTCTTACATAAATCACAAAAAATTATTCCACTTTTACAACTTTAATCATCAACTTTCAACCTTTACTTCAATCAAGAAGTTCCAAAGAACAAAATCTGCAAGAAAAAAAACACAAAAAAATAATAGGAGTACGAAGAAGATATTTCTACATATTTCTGGAATAAATAAGAAATACTAAAATAAAATAAAAATCAGAAAAACAGGAATAAAAACTAGGAAACAATAATCGAGAATAATCCTTAGACAATATAAAACGAAAAATTTAAAAAAAAATTAAAAAATCAAAATTAAAACAAACGAACGACATTCAAATCAAAACAAATCAAAAATAAATCAAAAAATTTAAAAAATTTAAAAAAAAAACCTAAAAAACGAACGACATTCAAAATTGAAATCCAAGAATCGATAACAACGTAAAAACAGGAAAACAACAAACAAAAACAAAACCTAGATCTAAACAAAAAACTCCAAGAATATCAAAAACTAAACTTGGAAAATCAGCAATAAAAAAAGTAAAGAGAAAAACCTTAGACTGACACAAAAAATAAGAAGATAAGATGAAAAAAATCAAAAATCAAAACACCAAAAACAAAGAAGATCAAAAAAATAAAGGAATCAAAATTACCAGATGTGGTGCGTGGTGCGGCGAAGGAGGAATTGCGGGTGGTGATGTGTCCATGCGGGCATGAGGGGAGGTGCGTGCGTGGCGTGCGCGCCGAAGGAGTGACGTGGAGCAGTGAGGGCCGGAGGGCAGGCTGTGGTACGTGGAGTGTTGGCACAGAGAGAGTTGAGGATGAGAATGGAGAGGAGAGAGAAGAGTTGAGGGATGAGATTATGAGAGGAGAGAGAAGGGGAATATGAGAGATAAGAAAGATATGAGAGAGAAAATAATGATGTAAATAATGCATACTATATAAGAGGTAAAAGGTGAGAGAGAGTTGGTCGCGTTAAGAGTAATTGGGATTTTTTTTATTTTTTAAAAAAATGTATTTACCGACCGTGCTACGGTCGGTAATTCCACGTTAGAGGCGGTCCGGTAAATTTATACTAGTCAAAAAAAATATTTGACCATATACCGACGTCTAAACGTCGGTAAATTTGTAAAAACGTCGTAATTTGCGTCCTTATGAAAAACGGTGTATATAAATGTTTTCCGACCATTTTTCCGACGGTCGTAAAATCCGTCGTAATAACGCGGATTCTTGTTGTGATAAGAGAGGAGTGCAAGTTGGTTAAATAACGTAAGGATAAGATATGAGAGAGGGGAGCGCGTGTTATCAGGTTTGTGGATTTTTTTTAAAAATTACAAATTACACGATCGATTTTAAATTCGATCGGTGTACAAAACGATTTTTCAATCGTAAATTTTTGTTTTATTTTTCGTCCAATGGAGGGGATTCGGATCATGGATTTGCCGACCGAATAATCGATCAGTTACACTGACCGATTTTAAAATGTCGGATTACCGACCAATTCGTCGGTCGTAAATTACAGCCCCGTATTCGGGTCGCTTTACCAAACCGAAGCTGACAGTAGGGAAATGGTGTCTGATCCGGTGTACGACCGATTTTTCGTGATATAGTTGTTCGATCAGCCTTAGGCGAAATTATAGTAGTGAGTGGATAAAGGTTAATTCGGATAGTAGATTAGATTCAAAAACACGGACATTAATTCCCAAACGAAAAGATAGATAAAATTAGAAATAAGCCACGTCAGCCACAACCGTATATACGGTCCAAGTGACCGGTACCGTGTATATGGTTACTCTCCGTATGTACGATTTCCTTTTTTTGCCTTTCTTTTCCCAAAACGCCTATAAATACATGCTCTTWGTGCTTAATCGAACATCAACGAATTCCATCATATGTAGTGCAATTCGAAGCTCTCAAAAGTCCCTCTCACTCAAATTCAATCCACAAACACAAATCTCTCTCAAAATTAAAAGTCCCTCGAATTCATTACAGCTTTRAGAGTCGTATCTTTGTGGATTTAGGTACAAATTTTGAGGATATTCAATCCAACTCTCTCTTCTCTTGTTATTAATCTTGATTAATATAATACATCGACTTTTGTTTTGCTTTTAATTTTCAATCATGTAAATTCATTCATTTTCAATCGTTTTCGACTTATCGCAATCGTTTTATTATAATTGTCGATGCTAACGATTTTACGAGCCTGAGTATGTGCTTTGATCCAGCTCGATTAAACTACAACATCACAAATGTTGAGTCATKCAAAAAGAACGAATAAGAATCAAAAGGCGAGGAAAAAGACAAAATAAAATAGTCTTACTCRCGTGAAATCAGGAGGCAAAAAGCAAGTAGCATGCCACTCGGATTCTGGAGCCTCATTCAGCAACTCTTGTATCTGACCAACAGGGCCCTTGTAGCTGATAGTGAGATCCGCAAAAGGAACCTCACCCTCCACAAATTTGCACTATACAAAACACTTTGAATTAGATAATTTCAAGTGAAAACATACGAACAACTTAAGCAAGAGAAAGAACGAACACTAGGGCGGATGATGTATTGTATTGATATATGGTTTTTCCCCTTATTCTCTTGCTATTTTGCATGGTTTTTGGCCTCGTTAAGGCCCTCTTTGCTACTAATGTGTTTGTTTAGTGTTTGAATGAGTTTTAGGTTGCTTTCATTGATTTGGAGTGATTTTGGACTCATTTGCGAGCACTACAGAGCCGAGCCTTATAAGAGTAGTGAGGAGCTATGGAGTGGAGTAGCGAAGAATGATCGTTTTGCGAGTCATTCTATGCTCTCTTTTTGGTCATCACGTCATTTCGTAGTCGGATTGGTGTGAATTCTACATTGCATTGGAAACAAGACTTCGAGAACTTCGATTGATAGGTCATATGCCTAATTTGGACAACAAAGAGCTCGAGATATTGGCCTTCGAAAGATAGCCAGTGAACTACCGCGATTTAATCTGAACTGTTCGTTTGATGTAATTGATCGGTTAGACTCGATTTGGCCGGTTGTAATATCTACTTTTGGGTCTGTTATTTAGAGGATATAATTGTACTTTTAGCAAGCCATCTACTTGGGAATTCAGGAGTATTTAACAGAGAGATTTCCTAATTTGTAAACTACTTTTGATGATTAGATTTTATTTAAAAAACTCAATTACGTATTCTCTAAAAAAAACCCCTAGTTTATATTTCCCATCAATTTGAAGCATTCAAGGTATTTATATTAGTTTTCTTCTTATTATTTTCTGCTATTGATTATTGTTTATTTATTATTATTTCATTAGATTCCATGATGATTCTTAGGTTTATTTATTGCTATTGTTTTATTGATTTAATTATGCTTGAAGTAATTCTTTCTAGGCAATTGGGGATCTATAACAATATATTAGCATGTTTTGGGTTTGATTCAATTCATACTTTGGCAATTTATCGAATTCCTATTGAATTGTTCTTCATGTTATTTAATTAGGTAGTGCACGACTTAATCGCGTAATTAGATCAGTACGAGTTTTGTAGTCTAGCGTTGAAACTTATACAGATCTACTCAATAGGTAAACGCAACTTTCCTAGTCGAGAGAATACCGTTAGGAGTAGTTTAATTGTTCATTCGATTCGAGAGACTAACTTATCCTATTCGATTGTGCCTTTTGTGAATTGTCTGATATCAACTTATTGTTGTATTTGTTTTATAGTGAACCATATCTAGACTTTAGTTGATTATAGTTTTAGTCATAGTAATTCATTGCTTTATTATTTGTAGTTAAAATAACTCAACAAAGTTCTTTTTACTAATCTAGATGCTTTTAATTAATCATAATTTAATTGTTGCTTCTATTGTGGATTCGACGCTGTAGCATCGCTATCATTATTAGTCTAGTTTTAATAGTTATTTTGATAGTACGCGAACAAGCTGTACAAATTTTAGGCGCGTTGCCGGGGAAGCGGCATATTAATTGTTAATTAATTGAGTCTAGATTTTTTTTTTTGTACATATATAATTTTTAGATTGCTTTAAATTTCTCATAATACTATTATTCCTCAATTTGAGGATGAGTGTTGTTTGCGATATAGTTATAGGCTTTGGGATTCATTGGTCACACATTCGTATAGCGAAATAGACTTAATGTTTCGCGATATATGGCGGTGCGACACGGATACACAACTAGAGATGAATAAGTGTTAATTATCAATTTGAACGCTTAACGATAAAAGAAGGTTTGAATGTGATTGAATACAATGTATGCTAGAGAGACCTATGATGAGGAAGATGAAATTCATGTTGATGCCAACTCTTAGCAGAATTACTCTTTCACATTGACGCTACAAGTGAATATATCTGCAATTCTTCTTATTGTTCTAATTGCTACACTTATGATCATGATGTATTCCCTTTTGCCCTTATAATGCATATTTGCATAGCTGTAAACTCTTCTCCTCAATCTTAACAATGGGCACTTTATCCTGAACCATCTAGTATTACAGAATTATTGATTAATTAGAGATCTTATGTCGCAGTTTAGTAATTGTTAAAGTCAAACGTTGTCTGACAAAACTATTGTTTCTCCTCAATTATCTAATGGAGCAATATTGTTAGATGATTATGATCTTATATGATGGATAGGTTTGAGAGTAAAGTGTTTCTAATTATATTGGCTCTAATTGAGGATGGTCGAGCAAAAATGGAGGATGTATGAATTTATTCATGAGATATGTTGAGCACTAGTTGAAAATATCATGTTGAAGGAATACTATTAATTAGAACTTTTTGACTACACATTGCTTTGTATGAAGTGGTTGTTGTCGAGAGTAAGTGTTGATAGTGATACATTAAGTGAGTCTGCTCCCTTTATCTTTTCATGACCCTTTTTCAATGTTGATTTTGCATTGGGAATTGGTAATTTCTTTTCTAGGCAATTGGGATCTATAACAATATAATACGCATGTTTTGGGGTTGATTCAATTCATATTTGGCATTTATCGATTCCTATTTGATTGTTCTCATGGTATTTAATTAAGTAGTGACGACTTATTGCCGTAATTAGATTATCACGTTTTTTTGATCTAGTGATTTAACTAAACAAGTTACGTCAATAGTAGAACAGAGAACTATCTTTAGGTCGAGAATACGGTTAGGAGTAGTTCTATGTTCATTCGATTCGAGAAATTTGATCCTATTCGATTGCTGCCTTATTGTGAATTGTTGAATGCCCAATATTGTTGATTTGTGTTATTATGAACCCATAGCCTAGACTTTAGTTTATTATAGTTTAGTCTTAGTATCATTGTTTTAATATTGTAGCTTAAAATAACTCAAACAAAGTTTACTATCTGAGTGCTTTTTTATAATTAATAATTAATTGTTGCTTCCTTGTGGATTCGACCCTGTTACCATACTGCTACATTATTAGTTAGTTTTAATAGGTTATTTTTGATAGGTACGCGAAAGCCTGTCAGCGGACAACCATTCTGACTAGTGGAGCAAGCGAGGATCAACTCCTCCAAGTAGACACATCTCAACGTAGGGTGGCGTAACCAATAGCCTCATATGGACATTCCAGAATGTCCTTGAGCTTCGGACTCATCAACAACGCTAGAGGGTCTACGGACAACAAATGAATCCCTATCATGCTGCTCACGACGTGCTCACCTAAAGTAGAAGATAGCTTCAAAAGGAGTCGAAACCGCAATGAGTGGCGTCAGATCCTTCACTCGAGTAAGACTTCGTGGACCTCGAATACTAGCGAAAGGATGAAAGTGTACTTGTGACAATAGACATAGGAAAGTCACTAGAAAGTTAGAATAAATGTTGATTCCTACTTTGAGTTTTTAATTGAATAGACAATTACATTGAACTATTTATTTGGCATGCAAGTTTCTGTTTGCAGCGTGTAGGTAGTCACAG